>JAHRHJ020000559.1:0-27500 GCA_019776745.2 Taxus chinensis | reverse complement strand
TAACCTAGAAATGAGTCATATTGATAGGTGGACATATATTATAGAGAGACTTGTGGTTATTACTATGCCAACAAATTGTCATCAACTCTATTGAAAGACAAACAATACAACATACCTCATTTGTGCATTATCTAATTATCCTATAACTAATGTAAATTCTCCATTGTCATAAAAATGGTTCTCAATCAAATATTTCCACCATAATATGATTAAAGAAAAAATTGGGATCAATGGTAGATGTTTTTTTAATCACATGCCTTATAACTAAAATGAGATTCCTTTATACATTTTGAGTAAAAAATATTGAAATTTTATCCTCAATTATATCTAAAATTATTTTGTTTACTCAAATTTTTAGGGATGAGGAAAATTATCAACATAAGATAGATTGGGTGCATGTAGTGTGTCTAATAAATTTTCTACAGTTCTTGTCCAAAAGCCACCTTATCATAACATGGTCCCTACAATAGTGAAAAAGACATAAATATTCACACATTACATGCAGTTAAGGTATTAAATGATAACCTTGTTTGGAATACAAGATACATTTCCCAATATAATATTGATGAAGGTAGGTAGGGGAGTTATCTAGCTAGCACCAGTACGATATTATACTTTTGTTGATCTTGTGGTGTTATATGCGTTGGACCCAATGAAAATGAGAGTTTCATGAAAATTTGATTTTAGGGGTGTTTCTGGTGGATAAATGATGCAATTAAGTTTGATGAGTGTTTGAGAGAAACATTTGTATTGAATACCTCAATTATTTATTTACTAGTATTTGATATTTTTAACATGTTATAGAAAAATTAGTAAGACATGTATGTTAAATTTTAAATATATATCTGAACTTGGTCATAATTAATTTACACACAATTCTGTATATCACAACATGAGATAGTCTCATCATCATATCAACCGTATGTTTTTGGTACCATGTCATGTTTACATACATGGAGGTAATTCTAAATGTTTCAAAACTTTGCATGCGTTTATTATTAATGTTATATGGTTCATGTATGTATGTGTGTACCTATATATAATTGATCAAATAAAAAATGATATATTATTTGTAAAGTTGATGACCACACAGGACACTCCTCCACCTCTATGGGAGAGAGTAGAAAAAAGTATTGCTTCTACAATTTCGTTTGAGTAAAAAATCTTTAAGGTATCAGGGATTATATAATGCATTAGTGTTATTAATATTATGGAATTACTTTACATATTTTTCTCATCACGTAAAATGTAGATAGTTGACGTGAATGTATTGTGTATGCAAACATTACCCATAATAAATAGTATCCCATTACTTGGATGATTAATAAGGATTTCATTTCATTGATAAATTGCACTATTGCTCATGTTCCACCCTTTTCACCATCTCAAGAAGGCACACTGAGGCACAGGGGGTTCACTTAGTAAAATTATGGTATAGTACGCTCGTTTAAAAGGGTATTAAAGAATACCCTTAATGCTATTTTTTACCTCTAATTATTCAATTGATAACACCCCCTTCCATTATATTATTAGAATGAAAATACCCCCTATACCATACTTTTATACGTACCCCTTTTCCATTACAATTTTATTTACCCATTTTTATTTCTACCATAATATATCAAACACAAATATATGTCATATTTCTTACAAAATTATTATTTTCTTAATAATGCTTATTTTTCTCGAAAGAGAGTTTAAATCCGTTCAAGACATATTACTAATTACCTTATGAATGTTAAGCTTTAAACATTTATCAACAGTTCTTCAAATAATTAATATGGTGAAATAATATCACTTGTGTTGAAAAAACATACTCAATCTTAGTTTTCTACCATCTTAGTATTTCTTGGTCAAGAATATCTTAATTGAGATTTTTTTCTTCAAACAAGAGATTATAATTTAACTTTATGACCACACTTCTTTCATAGCAATTTTAAGGTATTTAGTTTTAAAAACTAGGGTTCAAATGTTTTAGTTTTATATTAAAATTAAACCCCCCTTTCCTTTGGCCTACCTCTCTAACCTATCCCCAATACCTAATTCAAAATATTAATAAATTAAAACCTTTCACCCCCTCATGTCTACCGGTATATTGAATTTACTTTTATTAATTTTAATTACCTCAATATGAACTCAAGTGCTAGGATATTGCCTAGATAATGAACCCCCTGTGGTTCTAGTAATACCTAAACCTATTTAAAAATGCATACAGGTTAGTTTTAAAAATGTGTTCACCCATCTTCATGCACTCACTTGTCCATCTTTTCTTGGCAAAAAAATTGATTTTTCATTACTTATGGTTAACGCAAAATTTTAACATTCACTCTATTTACATAAACACCACTCATTTTCAAAAAAATAAGCATAAAAGGAAATTGAGCATGATCGAGAGCTTATCGTAAGTGTGTACATGTAATATTTTCATTACCATGAACATACACATGTCAAGTATATAATGTTATTAAAAAAATTCCTTATGTACAATTTGAACTTGGTCATAATTAATTTACATGCACTTTTGTATATCACAACATGAGATAGTCTCATAATACTATCAACCATATGTTGCTACTACCATGTCATGTCTACATACATGGTGGTAATTCGTAATGTTTCAAACTTTACATATATTTTTAATTAATTTTATATTGTTCGTGTATGTATGTATTTGTGTACATGTATATAGTTGATCAACAAACAATGATATACTATTTTTAAAGTTGATGACCACACAAGACACTCCTTTACCACTGTGGGAAAGAGCAAAAAATAGTATTGCTTATGTGATTTTATCTGAGAAATAACTCTATAAGGTATTAGGAATCATACAATGTATGTGTTATTAATATTATGGAATTATTTTAATTATTTTTTTCATCACACAAAATGTAGATAGTTTACATGAATGTATTGTGTATGTAAAAGTTTCCCACGATGACTAATAGCCCATTACTTGGATGATTAACAAGGATTTTATTTTATTGATACATTTCATTATTATATTTGCATTGTAGAATCGATGTAAATGTAGAAATTACTCTATCTAATACATAGAATACATGAAATAGCTACACAGATAATAATTGAAATCAACAACTCTATATTATATTTTATTTATTGATTCAGTATTTCATTACACTCCATTATATAGGAGATGTAAAATAACAATCCTCACAACAACATTTGTCTTCATATACAACCATACACCCATATGGTTTCAACCTCTCACCAATATAATAATAAAACAATACTAATTGTTTTATTATTCTAACTTACTAACTTACCACATACTAACCACATTTTACATTTACTATTTACATTTACATAGTAAATATACTTTCACTAATTTACCATAATAATAATTACACATGTAATTATTATTCACCCATACATACAAATGGAGCACTAAGATATATTTCCTAACATTCCCCCCTTAGTGTGAACATGGTAGAAAAACAATTACACTTCCTCCGCAGTGTGCCGCCCGTGCGTGCTCATGATCTGGATGGTTTTTCAGGACAACCAACAACCTCAACATGGATGGTTTTGTAGGATAACCAAAAACCTCAACAGGGATGGTTTTACAGGACAACCAATAACCTCAACAAGGGATGGTTTTACAGGAAAACCAACAACCTCAATATCATGATGTTGCTTTTCCTTGTGCTTTCATCTGTGCACTATGCTTTTCCTTCAGGGAATTATGCAGGAAACACTGCTCACTGATAACAAATATGAAAAGAGAAAATGGAACATTGAGACCATGTTCCCCCCCTCAATGTGAAGTTTCCTTTATTTTGCAAACCATGATAGGAACACTGCAACCAAACATTCTGCCAAACACACAAAGAAACACTAAAAACACACTGTATAAAAAAATCACCATAGCTGATACGGCCCCGTCGTTGGTGACTGACAAGAGGTTGCTGAACGACCTCCAACCTCTTGTGCCTCCTTCCTCCAAGAACTTCACTTAGTATAGAAATTTTTCATAGTTATAGTCAATTTCATTTGTTATTTGTTCATTTCTAGTTTCCCATTCTACAATTTTGGTTACATCTGTAGGTGCTTTTTCTTTTCCATCTACTATCCTCTATAGGTTTTTATTCATTAACTACATCTAGATTTTTACTTTCCATGTATGGAAATTCAGCCCATTAAATTTATATAATGGTGTATCCATTTTATTGAACCTAAATATCTAAAAAAAATTGAATGTAGATTTGAATTACCTTTGATTCTCTGATTTCTTCAAAAAAACAACAATGATCAATGTGCTTTATAGTAAATTTCACATTTCTCCAAACCTAAAAACTGGGTTTTATTGAAATTTCTACTGTAGCTTCTTGTATAACCGATTGTTCCACACAATTTTTTTTTGGAGAAACCCAGATCACGAAACAAAAGTTACAAGATCTTCTTCGAGATAGATTTAACCTACTCTGGTACCAAATGTAGAAATTACTCTATCTAATACACAAAATACATGAAATAGCTACACAGATAATAATTGAAATCAACAACTCTATATTATATTTTATTTATTGATTCACTATTTCATTACACTCCATTATATAGGAGATGTAAAATAACAATCCTCACAACAACATTTGTTTTTATAAACAACCATACACCCGTATGGTTTCAACCTCTCAGCAATATAATAATAAAACAATACTAATTGTTTTATTATTCTAACTTACTAACTTACCACATACTAACCACATATTACATTTACTATTTATATTTACATAGTAAATGTACTTTCACTAATTTACCATAATAATAATTACACATGTAATTATTATTCACCCATACATACAAATGGAGCACTAAGATATATTTCCTAACAGTAAATACTTGTATAAATTTACAAAATTAATCATCAACAACTCTATCAGTTAAGTTTTATGGTTGATTTAGTAAATTTATAGGTATCTAGGATATAATCGCTTCCATTATAACTTCTACAACACACACTCCCCGTGTCTCTCACTTTGACACTCATATTCATGATCCACAAGATGGCATTAACCGTGCTAATAAGTAAAGGTAATTGATTGCAATCAAGAAATTATGGTAAGTGTGTGCATGTAAATATTTTCATTACCGAGAACATACACATTCAAGTTATATAGTGTTAATAAATTTTTTTGCATGTATAGGTTTAATTAAAAGTGATATTTGAGCATAAGTGGACTCATAGTCAAACATTTGAGGAACTTCATTTATATCAACTAGATCCATATGTGAGAATTAAATTGGATGGAAATCCTTCTATAAGAAGGGAAACGAAGGGGAATACTTTTTATGGAGTGTGAGTGTGAGTTCCAGTGCAAGTGCGAGTGTGAGTACAAGTGCAAGTGCAAGTGTGAGTGTACGCGTGTGTGTGCATGTGCGTGTGCGTGTGAGTGTGAGTGTGCGTGTGTGTGCGTGTCTGTGTGCATGTTGAAATATTTTTTTTTGGAGTTGTATACCATATGACATTGTCTTGGAATTCTAATCTATTCACATTTTTTATTACATTTAGGATTTTATAGTCTTACAAGTACATGATTATGAAATTACAAATTAATATGATATATGACATTATGGATTAATGTACATGATTTTTTTGGTGTTACATTTAGTCTTCAAGTGTTTTATAAGATTTAGTACATTTCTATGTGTAGATTCTTAATTTTCGTTACTTTTCATTTGGAAATGAAATTTTTTACTACATTTATTTGCTAAGGAAATTTTTTTAGTTATAACCTAAATAAACACAATTTTCAGTCTATCTCTGAATTTTCTCATCCCTAAAATATACCAAGTCATTCATCTAGGAAATGTTAATTAAGTAGTAATAATTTTGGTTACATTCCCCTTAGCCCCTAAGTAGATAACCAACTTAAACATGGGCACCTAACCATGACCCCCCATTCACCCCACTTTAATACTTAATTTAATTATTTTAATTAAATTAAATACCCATCCTCACAATATCCATTATTTTATTACCTTAATTGACCTAATTTCCACCTCACCTAGACACCTCATCCAACCACCTCACCCTAGACCTATTCTTGGCATGTTTCCATAACTAACAATAACTAAGTCTTACTTGCCTTAATGAGATAAGATTTGGTCTAAACCTAAAATCAATCCCTAAAATTTCTCTAACCACATTCCCACTCATTAGAAGGGAAACTTCCATTCTGATCTATCGACAAAAAACCAACTTAGCCCAAGAAATTAGAAATATCTTCCCATTTTAGTAAACCTAGGAAATCCTGCCTTAACCGACGCCGGTCAGACCTAAACTGATGTCGGTTCAAGGTGGAACCATCGTTGGTTATCATTTATTCATCTTAGCAACCTTGTTTGAGAGGTTGGCACATTTGAGACCAAGAGGAGAATGAGACCAGAGTTGCATGCAAGCAGAACCAACATCTTTCCATATATCCAAGACATCCAACCATCTATCCAGGTAGATCTCAGGAGCATTGCACCCAGAGTAGCATTCTAGGGAAGCACTGCCACGTACCAAACACCATTCCTCTGATCAACTGTCACCTCCATTCAGCCATCGAAGCATACATCACAGTAAGTATCTTGTTAACCATCATTCTTCTATTTCAGTTCTAGTAGGATTTGTTACTTATCATTATTAGTTTATACTTGAACTCTCACTTCCCCACCATTTATCTCCATACAAGTTCTTATCATTCCTTCTACCCACACCACCAAATCACCCATTCCGCCACCTCACATCTTTGAGTATTTCCAGCACCTCCCCAAACTTACACCCACTCCTCACCATCCCTGAATTAATCTCAGACAAATCCCTAAACCATGAAATATTGAGTTATTGAAAATCCACAGTAACTGTGACCATTATTAATCCCTAAACCATCATTGGTCATACAAGACCGATGCCGGTCTTTGTGCTTTATACCTTGCCCAAAATAGATCCAAACAACCTCCTACTAAAGTGACCTAAACAACCCATAATCAGACCCTGACCAGTCCCAGTACCTTGACAGTTACCTTATCCTTTAGATCCAACTATAGCCTAGCTTGTTGTGATTGGATTTTCTTATTGTACTTGAATGAGATACCTAAATCATATCAACTACAGTAGTACTTTACTTATTTCTCGCATTAATTTGTTTTAAATAGTGGATTGACAACCATCTAGGAAGTATCACACTTCTAGGAACTAGCATACGCTAGGCAGTCCACTGTCATATATCATTTAACTTCTCTTTTGTGGTCTTGTTTTCTATTATAGGTAGTTCCTCCTAGCCAAAAGGAAGCTCTCACAATCGGCACTAGATTGAGAAGTTAGAATGCACATAACAACCATCAACCAACCCATTTAACAGGTATTCCTCCTATCCCATAACCCTATTTGTTTCGTCATTCAAAAACATAAAGAAAATGGTGAAACATTTTGGCATGCCTGGTGGGACCCATCAGGGGTTCTATTGCATTTTCTTCATTCCTAGGAGAAAGTTGTGTGTTTGTTTCCCTTTAAAAGGCTTACACATTAATTTTCTTCCCTAATAATCCTTCTCTTCTTTCTAATTTCTCTAAAAGAAACATTTCTATTGGTGCATTTAAAAAGGAATCATTCTTCTTTCTTGCTTTATGCATTTAGTGAAATAGCATACCCTCTGTTATTCATCATTTGCTTCATCGAATGTAATATATTTAGATTCGGGCTTAAAATTGGATACATTACATTCTAATTTTCTGTATTTCTGTCACATTAAAATGAGGGCAACCTATATGCTAGAATTCATTCCCAGATTGATGGTTGAAATGCAAAGAATTCATAGAAAGCACATTTCTCTATCTCTCTCTGTCTTACCAAACTTGCAAAAAATTGAAATATACACATCTTTCTTAAAAAACATCCTACCTGGGAACACCTGTCAGTGACCACATGATTTTATTAGCATGTACTCCCCATCTCGTTACCTCTGTCAAGTCATTATCTCAAAGGATGGCCCGCCCCCGCCATAACATACCTGAAACCTCTCATTTTAGATATCCTTCTTCGTAGGAATCCTTCCTCACCAAATGGAAAAATCTATTCTAAAATTCATGAGTCAGTATCCTAAATAACATAAGATCAACACATTAAAAATCACTTGTTAGGTACGTGTTTTTAGTGTTTCATTGACGTGCATTTTGAGGTGTGAGATATGCTTCTCCATTTTTCCATTCTTTGTTTCCTTACACACTCCAATACTAAATCACAGTTCAGAAGAGTTATAATCTAAATTCTTCTAGAAGTGTGTCAGGACATCATTGCATCGTCTCTACGAACCTCTGGGTTGATTATTTATCTCACTAAAATTCATAACAATCCATTTTTCTACATCTTTCCAATTTTCACAGTAACCGACATCGGTTACACACCTGACCACTCATCAGTTTTTATTAACCAGCATTGGTTTTCTTATTCTTTTGGGTTAAATTGCCTAAAAGAACCCTTATTTCATTTTCTTTGTTATCAGAGTTCCTGTGAGTCTCTGTACTCTTTCTCTGAAACTTTGATAAATGTCATCATACAACTTGTTCATCTGACCATCACCAGTCCTTTTCCTCATTTGGATAAAACAAGTTCCTGTCTCATAGTAACCAAAACTCACTTACAGACTTAACTGACATCGGTCAACGTTAACTGGTCATTTACCCTGTATTGAACATCAAATGATATATTACCCAAATCTGACTATAGACACATGTTTTCTTCATTTTTACTACCCCCTGTGTGTCATCTTTAAATACAGAGATTTTCACCTGGCTATATACTCATTCACCATGGTGTTGACATGATGATGAGGGTCTAATCCTCCGCCATTAAGAAATGTCAATCTAGGTTTCTCAAATTGGTCTTCAGAGAAGAAGATCTTGGACCAAACAAATCTCTTCTAAACACAATCCAAACTTGCATAAGAATTCAATCCACATGAAGAAATTTAAGAAGTACACTTCATTGCATTTGTACATCACACTTACATTACTATCCCAAATTTCCCACTTGCAAAAAAGAAGATCATACTTGAGGAAATTGAAATTACTTCTTATCAGTTTGTCATCAATTGAATGACGTTTAACACCTACTGGTTTACACCAGACTGATCTTCTAGGTGGACAAAGATAAAAACCGATCAACATAATGAATCTCAAGACCCTTAAATCAACATGAACATAAAAACATGCCACAATTTTTCATAGTCCTTGGAATCAGTGGCCAGCTCATCATGTGGAAAATCCCCATTTTGATCATACTTTCTGGTGGCTATATCATAAACTACAAAATAATAGAGAAAAGAAAATTTATTTCCTCGGAGGAAAGCATTACAGATCTAAGTGTGAATGGTTGCCATTTATGGATGCATCCTACAACTCTTTATTTTAGGAAATATAATGATGATCTTATATCATGGATTCCAATTCTAACATACCTAATATCTTGAGTCTGACAAAATATGCAAGAAAATTATTGAAGTGCATATCTTATCTTCTACTTATCTTTTGGAAGATTTGCTCCCAAATCAAAAGCAATGCAAAACAAGAATCGTCATGATTTTATTCCCTCTACATTTAGAAGATAGGATTTTCCTCACATATGATTTTGACCAAATACCTTGGTCTTGAACCCTCTATTTGAGAAGTTGTTGTTTTTGATTGTCCAAACTTTTGACGCATAGTCAAATACACTTTTTCCTTGGGCCCAAGTTCAAATCAAAGTTAGATTTCTCTTGATTGGTAAAAGTCCCAGTAGAAAATTTGAATATTTTTTTAAACACATTTCTATGAACAAAAACCTCTCATTGGCACATTTTCCATTTGACTTTTCTATTTCTGTTTATGGAACTTTTCAGAGACTCCAATACAAGCACTCGGCTCACTTACTAAAAGTGATCTATCAGTCATGGTGAAACCTGTTGCAAATCTTTGAGGTTCAGTTGTTAAACACATGTGTCTATGAAAAAGATAATCTCTCATTGGCATTTGAAAAACTTTTCTATTTCTATTTATGGAACTTTTAGTGCTCGTCTGATACAGCTTTTCCTCAGACTGCAGCTCACTCATGGTTAGATCTCTCTTCATTAGTAAAATGTAAAAATCATAATAGGGGCATTTGTTCCCAAACATGCATTGGCCATCTACATAAACCTCTCTATAAAATTTCTTAGTAAATTTGTATTTTTCACAATCTCTCAACAGAAGATGTCATTCTGTTCCCAAGTTTGCCCTAAAGTTATCATTAGACCTTATGCAAGCATTTGGAACACCACATGTCCACTGCAAGTTCCGGAACTAAATGTGATTTTTCCACGAATTGAAAGTTCCTACAACTGACTGCCAACAATTGATACAAGTTCTGGTAACAAATCTACACTGAGCCACATGAACTAAATGTCTAAGTTCTAGAACTAACTCTAGGGCCAGTTCCGGAACTAACTCATGCGAGTCTCCCTGGTATCTAACTTAAAACAAGGTCATAACCAACATGCGACCTCGAAAATGAGATGATTCTTTTAGTGCTGAACCCTCCACATAATTTTTTGAAGAAATTATAAAATTGAAATCTGATTTTAAAGTGAATTCGACTTTTCCCAATACTAGCATTAATCTTTCACATGGCCTACATATAAAATACTTTGACCACATTTCCCATAGATAGGATTGTCAACAAATTTGACAATAACAAAATATTTCTAAAGAATGACTGTGGATAAAATCCTATATTCTATCTTAAGTAAAACTGGAGTTTACGCCTAATTACAAAATTCTTTCAAAGGTATGGAAGGACAGAATAATGAATGGATAAAAATTTTATGGCATCTCATTAAGTGACACTCAACCATTATGCATGTCCTCATATTGACATTATTAACAAAATTTGATTATTATCCGACAAAGCACGTTTTATGCATCTCCTTCTATGAGGAGATTTGTTTTCTATGACAGCAGAACCTTGTGAAAACTGCTTTTAATTTCAAGGACTTTTACAAATTTTTATGTGGATATCAAATCTACTGAGATTTCTTTCTTTTACAACATTCTTGTCATATTCATCATTTGCTTCATCATGTATTTCTTTTCGCAATAGGATCTTATGTGGATCTCCTTCTAGAGTACATTTTGATTTGTTTCATTTAGCTCACATTCTTGAGTGGCAAATCCTATATGTTGGAAGTCATGCCCAACTATCTATGGTTTACAATAGGTTCTTATGAAAGATCACATTCTCTGTTTCTCTCTCTGATCTTCTTTCTGTGTCTTACCAGTAGGTTCACAAATCTCGTTTTGTTGTGTCACATATTTCTTAAAATCAAAATATACATTGTGGTAACACCTATCTATGATCCCACATTAAGATCATGCATGTAGGTACTCTCATGGATGCTCATTACCTCTGTTAAAATTTGATTGCAAAGCAGGTGACTTTTTCCCACCATGTCAGTAGGGGAAATATGAATTTTAGATATCCTTACCTTGAAAGCCTTCCTAAAAGTGGATCTAGATGTCTATAAAAAAATTGATTCACTTCTAGAATAGCATAAGCTAAAACAGTTAAAAACCACTTGCTAGTTGTCTACATGTTTTCCAGTTTTTGATTGACGTAGTGGTTTTGAGGTGTGAGGATATGTTTCTCAATTTTTCCATTTTGATTAGCCTTACACACTCCACAATCACAGTTTTGGAACTTATTCTGACTTCTTCTGAGTGTGAAAGGACTTCATAACATCATCTCCAATTTGGGTTAATTATTTATCTCACTAAAATTCATAACAATCCATTTTTCTAAACCTATTTCAAGTTCCAAGGATTACTAACTCTGTCACAACCAACTAACTCATCAGTTACCCCTGCAACTAACTTAGTTCATTTTCTTAACTTTTATCAATGCGACCTCAGATTGAGATGATTCTTTTTTTGTTAAATTGCCTAATAGATTGTTTCAAGAGGAATCTGAATATGTCAATAGTTCCTGTAGTCTCTTAACTCTATAATTCTTCATAAACATCATTATCCAACTTGTTCAATACTGAGCATTAGCCAGTCCTTTATGGCATTGCATAATAATTGTTCCTCTTCCCAAAGTAATTGAATTGGATTACCCAACTTAACTAGGCATCAGTCATCCTTAACTATTGGGTTACCCTGTATTGAACATAGAACTGATATATCCTAAATTCTACCTAATAACACTATTTTAGATTCATTCTTACTCCCCATGTGTCATAACTGTAGAATACAGAATCATGGTGATTTATACCCATTCACATGGTGTTGACTCGCAGTCAAGCCGATGATCTTATATTTCATGCAAGTTGTCAACCACTCCCACCTAGTCCTTCACCACCCTCTTTCCTTTCACCCATGGATCCAACCTTACCTACCACCATTCCACAGGTGATGAGTAATTTGCATGAATCCTTGATCAAAATCCCGTGGCCTTATAGTTCTACCTTTCCCATAGTCCACCCAGGACTCCTCAGGTCAGTTGATAAATGGCATGTATGTATCCATCTCTCATGTCCTTATTCATGCTTCTGCATCAGCCCCTAATAATGTGGAATTACCTTCACCTACTTCACCCCCAGTGGTTTCACAACTAGGACCCATACCCACCATGACCATTGCATCTACAGTATCACTTGCACCTGTTGTATCTATTGTCCCCTCATTGACCACCCAGACCATAGTCCCATACGCACCCATTTTCTCACAAATACCCATTACAAAACAACCACCTGTGGTGTTGGTGACCCCTACTCCATTCCAGAATATTTTCCTCTCCATCCCACAAACATTGCCCCCAGTCGCTACTAGATTCACTATGACCATCCCACCTACATATACCTACTATCAACAACCCCCTATCTCATTCTATCACCCATTCTGGATACATGCCCACTATGTTGGTCCCTTATTCTCAACCTCCCTATTCGGGAATACCTCCCATCACCAATACCATCCCCCCTTATGCCAATGGAATGCCACCACATACCAAAGTCACAAGTTCAATACCCACCCCCTTATACCACAGGAGGTGCCCTTCCATCACAACCTACCAATGACCTCATCAAATTGATGATGGAAAGGATGTAAACACTAGAAGCATCAGTTTCCGGCTCATGTAATTCTCTCACCTATGATGAAATCTGTAACGATCCCTTTCATCCATCCATCCCTATTGATCCATATGCTGTACATTGAGAAATGCCAAAATTCAACCATTTTAATAGTAACGAAGACCAGCATCAGCATTTGTGGTCTTTCAAACATGGGTGTTACCTGATCACCCATGAAGATGCTTTACTCCTACAGAACCTTCCCGATGTCTCTGACAGGACCTTCCTTGGACTGGTACAATGGGCTACCAAGACACTCCATCTACTCATTTAATCAAGTAGCCCAAGCCTTCTTAGATCACTTCTCCATCAACATTGTTAAGAAGGTTACCATGACTGATCTTTATTCCACATGATAGTATGATGATGAGTCTATCACTGAATTTTTCGCTCGCAGGCACAACCTAATTAACCATCTCACATTTCAATTACCTCAAACTAAACTCATAGATTTTTTTACTCAATTTTTCGTAAGACACATCTCACCAACTCTGCAGGTGCATACATTTTGCACTTTTGATGAGGCATTCACCATGGCATCGAAATTGGAAATCTGTGCTATTAAAGAGAATAAAATTCAACTTCATATCAAGAACATCACGTTCAAATCAAATGATGCTTCTTCATCTTCGAAACCCCAAAACAACTATTCAAAACCCAAAGGATCTGCCAATGCCTTAGTTCTCAAGGTTGGTCCCCCTCATCAATCAAACCTAGCCAAACCTCCTTCTAATCTCTCTCCTATCCAAGCTTTCTAGTTCAGACAAGAACAACAAAAGTACACTTCGATAGGAGAATCTTACTCTTCTATTTTGGAAAATCTTGTTAAGGCTAGTGCCATTACCCTTCCACCTATAAAACCACATACTGGTTTTGACCTTGAGTGACCCATGCTCGCATGGTATAAGGAACATGAATTTTGTAACTATCATCGTGTCAAAGGTCATAGTGACAATAACTACATCACCTTCAAGAATATCATCCAAGAAATGTTAGACAACAGAGATCTAGTCTTGGATAGCCTGAATGCACCCACTAACCAAAACCTATACATCTTCAAGAAGCCATTCCCTAATCATGCCCCATCTTCCAACCAAGCTGGTGACACTTCAAATAATGATAGCAATGTCCACGAGGTCCATGCTATTTTTGATGACATACCAGTTTCTTCCCAATTGCCTCATGTTCCTTCCATAGATGAAATCTTAGCCTGAGCTCCCCTACTTACACAAGAACCTATTTCATCTAATCCTCCACCCATAAGGGAACCCCATTCATTTTCTCTTTACCCATGGAAGAGCCTATAATTAGCACACCTCCTTTGACCCCTCAAATTTCTATGAAATTTTTAGTGGCACCTCTCCTACTCATAGGAGATACATATTCACAACCTACACCATCTCAAGGAGATTCCACCTTGTTTGGCCCATCCTCTTCTCTACCTATAGATGATCCTGTAGAAATATCATTTCCTTTAGATGACCATTCACCATCAAACCTTCAGGGTCCTACTGATCTTCTTTCGTCTCTCTTACCCAAAGAGTCCAAGGCTAGCCATTTCCCTATGTCTCAAACACATTTTATAGGAATTACAACTCAATCCACATCAGCACCAATTATAACAACACCATTTACATGCTTCGCCAATTTCTTGGACTGTGTTGATAGAGCCTTATTTTGGGGATGCCTTCTACTTCCTGTTTCAACACAAATGTAGTTGTCCCTCGCTAACACCTCCACTATGTATCAAAAAGTGTTTCGAGTGACCAAACCAAACACAACCATAACTATTACAACACCTTCCACATTACCACCCATGGCCCAAGTCACACCTCTTCCCATAACCCAACATACATCTACACCTAAAAACCTACCCTCACCTATATCATCCCCCTTACTTAAACCTATCACTACCTTAGGGGTCATACTGAGAGCTATCCTTACTCACCCCACCAATCAAATTAGATTTAGACACATCTTCCAAAACTAACGCTAAACTTACCCCCGAGCCTTGAAAAGAATATCTAATCTCCTAGATCTCATACACTAACCTTTCCTACCATGCCCTTATCACCTTCACCCCTTCCGTCCATCCTAGGACCTCACCCCTCGACCCTGGAAAAGAAACCATAGTCCACCAGTAAACTAAGAACACACCCATCCACCTCGTCATCACGAGCCTCTATTATACCCAAGCGATCGACACAACCTCCGTAGTCCCCCATAACATTCTTACCACCCATACCACCACTATCGTCCATAACTTCTTCACTACCCATGACCCTTTCTTCTCTTCCACTCGCACCTTCTACCCAACCTCTACCAACCACCCCTCGCAACATCTTGTTTACCCTTGTGGGTAACCCGTCCTCTTCCACCATCAAATTTTCCCTCCACATCTCATACACTTGTGTCATCATTGCCCAAAAATACGTAACCTAAAGCTAAAAACCTACTACCCTCCAATAAGGTAGTTAAACTAACAAAAATTCCATCTCCAGTTCTTCTACCATGCCCATACCCAAGTAGATGTGACCAACACCGAAGACCACACCACACACCAAACTAGTAGACCAGCCTACTCCCCCTCATGTAAATCTTCTTCCTCCACAATATACCACAGTTGTACCAAAACTCACATTTACCTCCCATTGTGATCCACTAGCAAGATCCTACGCCAAAATCCTATCTAATCTCCTTAAAACTTCTATCATCACATTACCACCTATTACACCTTATGACTCAAACCTAAACCAAAAGGGTTTGACGAAACCAAAATTTGTGCCTACCATCGTGTGCTCGAACATGATGTAGATACCTATAAGGCTTTAAAAACCACCCTTGTCTAATTATGTCCTCCTGAAGAAAATTTTGATGATGATGATCTTGTTGATGAGGACCCCATTTCACCTTCACCAATTTCCACAAACCTTATCCTATTACCTACTCAGTGACCAAAATTTCCATCCCGATAACTCTTTGATCCGCCCCCAAGATTCGAGATTAACATGGTTCATATAGGAGAATTGGCCAAACCACCACCAAAATGCCAATGCGACCTACTCACTTCACAAGTATTGTATCCCCTAATAGGGTTTTCTCCCTCATGCCACTATAACTTCCATGACACATCCTCTTCATCCACATCCCCTCAAATTAACATGATAAACATTACCACCTATGCTCACAAAGACAAGGTCAAGGTAAAATAAATTGGCCCATCAAACAACCCTATACCCAACATACCAACCACATCCATACCCAAAGTCACTATTCAAGGTCGTGCATATCCTATTTCCAATGGGGTCACACATTACACAATGTTAAATCAACTACACCAATCGCCCCTCAAAATGTCTTTATATGAGCTCGTTCAAACCTCAGAGTCATATCGTGAAGCCGTCATGGAGGTCCTTCAATCTATTAAAGTCTTACCAAATGACCCCACACACCCGTAGCATCCATCATTACCCCTCACAATGTAGACCTCTCTCACTATGTCATCACCTTCTTCTATACTTCCACCTACTCACCAAGTGGCCACCCACATCTTTTCAAATGAAGATATCACTCATTTTCTAGTTTGACGACCTCGAACCCCACTCTTTTCATCTCCTTATTTATCAATAATAAATGTATACAACATGTTATGATTGATGGTGGTGCTATCATTAATATCGTCTCCTCCCATGCATATGACCAAATGCGGATACCTACCAATTACATGCATGGTATAACCAGGCTATGCTAAACTCCTTCAATGATGCCATGACCTCTACCCTTAGTACCATTGTTCTCCATGTCCATGTGGGCCCCCACATTTTCCTAGAATTTTTCTGTCCTAGAAGGGTATTTCTAGTATAATTTGTTGCTCGACTGACCTTAGATCCACACCATGGGTTGTGTCCCTTTGAATTTACATCGATGCCTCAAATTTGAACACGAAGGACATAATTACACCATCCCTTTCGAGCCATCACCTTTCAAGACCTATAACATGCTACATCGGTGTAATGATGTGCTTGTACCAGTCAAGGCATCTGCCACTATCACCACTTCACCTTCACCCATGAGCCCATCCACCAAAACTGCCACTACCTCTGTTGCATCAAACCTTGCTATCCCCACTACAGCTGTAGCCTCTACCACTGACGCACTTATTTCCCCAACATCTAGCTATCCATCTATACCCACTACCCACATACCAAATACTGATCCCTTATAAGGTGTTTTTAAAATCCTCACTCTGGGGGAATACCACCTATACAATATCGACACCTTCCTCACCCCACAAGAGTATAGGAGTTTATGTCAACACCCCAGCTATGACATCCATATCAGTGATGGTTTTCCTTATGGCCCTCCCCACCTTCGCACCAACCTAACGTATGGGGGACTTGATATTACCACCTATAAACCTGAACCTCCATCCCAATCCCAACCATTTTCATCTGACCTACACTCCCTCACTAACCACCGCTTCATTCACACTTTTCTCCACCGGTACATGTGTAAAGGATTTGGCCTCGGATTTTATGAACAAGGCTGCCATACTATCATTTCATGTACCTCTTGTAAACAAAATGACTGTAGTGGCTTTGGTTTTGACGCTCCACCCTCCAAGAATTTTTGCTTCGACCTTATCCAAGATGAGAAATCTTCCCCCTCTCATTCCCCCACATTACCATCTTCACCCACAAAGTCCATAGATCCCGAATCTATTCCTCCTAACTTTTTTTTTGTTAAACACCATTTCCTTGGGACAGCTGACCTATCAAAGTGATGGCTAGGCTCCCTCTTCTCTCCCATTCCTGTATCCTGACATGATCGATTATGATATGCCTTCTATTAACGTCATTTAATGTCAAGAGGATGAGTCCATCCTCACCTACCTTGGTGCGGAAGACTCTTATATTCATCAGTCTGTACCCTCTAAGACGCAAACCATGTTGAATGAATCAACCATCAAAATCAACATTAACACTCTGGATGACCCACACATTCTAAATATTGGCCAATCCTTAGACGCTACTAAATGGGAAGCCTTCACCTCTTTCCTTCGGGACCATGGAAACATTTTTTCCTGGTCCTATACCGATATTCCAAGTATCAACCATAAAATCATGGTCCACAATATCTTAACCATTCTTGAGGCCAGACCCATCAAACAAAAGATGTGGAAAATGCATCCTTGCATTGCTCTTCTAGTCAAGGAAGATCTTCAGTTCCTTCTCTCGGTTTCCTTCATCCTACCCATTGACTATCCCCAATGGATTTCTAACATCGTTCCTGTCACAATGGTGATAGGGGGACTTCGCATTTGCATAAATTTCTGTGACCTCAACCTCACCTATCCCAAAGATGATTTCCCACTACCAGGCATTAAACAACTAGTTGATCTCACTACTGGCTATGAAATGTTATCACTCATTGACCGTTTCTCATGCTACAATCAAATATTATAGCTCTAGAGGATCAACACCCTTCATCACCCCTTGGGGGACCTTCTTCTATTGAGTCATGCCTTTTGGCATCAAAAATGCTGGTGCGACATAGCAGCGAGCCATGAATTACATCTTCCATGACATCATGCATTGCATATTGGAAGATTATGTAAATGATTTGCTTTCCAAATGAAAACATCGGTAGGAATGGAGAGGGGTATGTGCCGTAGAAAGTAGAAGAAGTGATTGTAGGGTAGGTGGGGAGGTGTAGGTGAAGCGGTTAGTGGTCGCGGGTAGATGGCCTGATAGGTATGAGCACATCATTGGGTCGGTAAAGCATGTTGCATGTTTTGAAAGGTGAGGGGTCCAATGGAATGGTATAAGTGTGTCCTTCATGTTCAAACTTTACACAATGATGTAAAGTGGAAGGAGTGCAACCCATGACACGGATCCAGGGTCTGCCAAGCAACAAATTATATTAGAATTCCCCCTCCAAAACGTAAAACAATTCTAGAATAGTACAGGGGCCCACACGAATGTGGAGGATGACGATGCCTAGTGTAGAGGTGGTAGAATCATTGAATGAACGTAACATGACCAGATGTTTATGCATGTAATTGTTAGGTATGTGCATTTGAGTGAATGCATGGGATGAAATGATGTTAATGCTAGTGCCCCCATCAATCATCACACAACGTACCCGTATGTCATCGATGTGGATAGAGATGAAGAGGGTTGGGTTTGGGTCATCATTTTGGTGTGGCAAGATCTCTTCCTCTGAGAAGCTAAGGGATGCCACTTGGTGAATAGGAAGGGGTGAAAATGAAGGTGGTAATTTGGTGAGAGAGGCTACATGATGGGGTGTGATAATGGAGGCTACGGGTGTAGGGTCATTGGGTAAAACCTCAATAGTTGAAGAACCTCCATGAGAGCTTGACGATGGGATTCCAAGGTTTGAATGAGGTCATATAAGGACATTTTGAGGGGAGATTGGTGTAAGTTTTTGAGCATGGTGCGATGTGTGACACCATTAGAAATGGGGTACGTGGGGCCATAGATAGTGATTTTAGGTATGGCTGCAGATGGTATGTTGGGTATAGGATTGGTTCATGGGTTAGTTGCCTTTTCTTTACCCTTTTGCGCACGTGTAGTGACATGTATAATTTTGATTTGAGGGGAGTTGGCAAATAGAGAAGGTGTAGGATGATTGGTATAATGACATGAAGGGAAAAAAACTACTGGAGGAGAAAAGCCTTGTGAGGTGAGCTGGGCACAACGACATTGGGGTGGTAGCATGGCAAGTTCTATGATGTGAACCATGTTAATTTCAAATCTTAGGGGTGGCTCTAGGAGCTGTGAGGGTGCAGGTTGTGGTTGTTGAGTGGGCAGTGTGGGAATGAGCGTTGGTGAAGCAAGATCCTCATTGAGAAGGTCGACGTCGTCAAAGTTGGTTTCTAGTGGACACAATTGGATAAGGACAATTTTTAACTCCTTGTAGTTCTCCACATTGCGCCCTGGCACACTATGGTATGTGCAAATTTTAGTATCGTCAAACCCTTTTGGCTTGGGTTTGAGGGGGTTGTAAGGTCTGAGTGGTGGTAATGTGATGATCGAAGTCTCTAGGAGGTTGGTTAAAATTTTGGCATAGGACCCGTCTAATGGATCGCAATGGGAAGTGATCATAGGTTTGGATGTAGGTGTGGTTTATTATTGAGGAGCTGTCTTTGGAAGAGGAGAATTGGATTGAGCTATGGGTTTGGGTGTGGGCATTGTTTTAGGTGTCGGTCATGTTTGTTTAGGTAGGGGTATAGTAGATGGATAGGTAGGAGGGTGTGTGGTTGTTTTGACTACCTTATTGTGGGGTAAGGGATTTTTTTTTTTGGGTTGCACCTTCTTGGGTAAAGGTGATGTGGGTATATGAGGTCTAGAAGGAAAAGTAGATAGAGGAAGAGGGCGAGTTACCCACGGGGATAACAGGTGTGTTGTGAAGGTAGATGACGCGGGTCGTGCTTGAGGTGTGAGAGATAGCAATTGAAGTTTAGTGGGTAGTGAAGCAATAGTTGAGGGTATTGGAGGTATGGGTGGTAAAGAGGCTATAGGTGTAGGTGTAAGTCAGGTTGGGCATCTGGGTAGGTCAAAGGTTTTTGAGGAAGGAATGGGTTGTTGTGTTTTTGGTTTATTGGTTTGTGGAGGTTTCTTGACCATGTGGGGAAGCTGAGATCCTAAGATGGACGGGATAGGTGCAGGTGTGATTGGTGTGGTTGAGGTATGAGTTCTATGAGTTTGGTGCTTCTGTTTGGGTGTCAGAGTAGGTGTGATGTTGACTTTGGAGGATGTAGCTAAATCCAGTTTAATAGGTGGATGAGTAAGGTTGGTGATCGGGGTGAACCCTAAAGTGATAATAGGTTTAGTTGAGGAAGATGTTGTATGTGTGGATTTGGGTTTAGATGTAGGTTGGGTTATGGGTAAGGGTGTGGTTTGAGCTATAACATGTGTCATGGAAGGGGTTGTGATAGAGGTGGTTGTGTTTGGTTTGATTGGTCGAAATATTTTTGGGTAGATAGTGGAGGTATCACCGAGGGATCTCTGCATCTATGTTGAGATAGGTAGCAAAAGACACCCCCATAGTAAGGCTCTATCCACATAATCTAAGTGATTGGCCAAATGTGAGAATGACACGTCTGTAGGTGGATTTGATGAGGACCTAATAGAAATCCCCATAAAATGTGTCTTAGAGACAAGGAATTGGCTAGCTTCAACTTTCGTGGGTAAGAGAGCCGAAAGTAGGTTTGTAGGATTTTGGGCAGTTGATGGAGAATACTTGCCAAGAGGCAAAGGTATCTCAACTGGATCTATGATGGGTGGAGGATATGATGGGAGCTCCTCTATAAGTGGAGGAATGGATAGGTGCTCCTCTGTGGGTGAAGGAGGTAATGGGTTCTCCTCTATGGGTGGAGGAGGTAATGGGTGCTCCTCTATGGGCGGAGGAGGTACTGTGGGTAAAGGTTCTCTAAGTGGTGAAGCCAAGGGTGAGATGGCCTTAATGTTAGTGGAAGACTCCTCCATGGGTGATGAAGGAGATGAAAGGTGTTCCTCTATTGGTGAGGGAACAGGGGAGTTTGGTTCTGACATAGAAGGAGGATTTCGGGCTAGGATCTCCTCTATGGAAGGAATATGGGGTAATTGGGATGTGACAAGTATGTCATTAAAGATAGCTGAACCTGGTGGGTATGGGTATCATGAGTTGAGGTCTCACAAGTTTGAAAAGATGAAGGGGCATGGTTGGGAAATGGTTTCTTGAAGATGTGTAGGTTTTGCTTGGCAGGTGCATTAGGATTATCCATGGTTAACTTAACTTTTTCGAGCATTTATTGGACAATATTTTTGAAAGTGATGTAGTTTCCATCACTATGACCCTTTACTCAATGATAGTTATAGAAGTCATGTTCTTTATACCATGCGGGCATGGAGCAAGCAGGGTCAAAACTAGTGTGTGGTTTTATAGGTGGAAGGGTGATGGCTCTAGATTTGTTAAGATTTAATAAGACAGAAGATTAAGGTTCCCCAATTGGGGTGTATTTCCACTACTCTCATCTGAATTGAAAAGTCTAGATAGGTGAGAGATTAGATGAGGGGATAACCTAGTTTGACAGATGAGCTGGGCTAGCCTTGAGTACCACTACGTTAGCAGTGCCCTTATCTTTTAAATAACTGGTTTGTTGTTTGGAAGAAAAAGAGATATCATTCAACTTGAATGTCAAATTCTTATTGCGTAATTGGATTTTCTTCTCTTCGATGGCCTGAATCTCTAACTTTCGTGCCATAGTGAATGTTTCATTGAATGTTTAGAAGGTTTGTACCTGTAATGTCAGTGAGATATGTCTAGCACAAGCCCGTGTGAAGAGCTCAATGAGTTCTATTTGTGGTAGCTGGAAGGTAAGTTAGTTATTCAGGCTACGCCAACGAGTGACAAAATCTGCGATAGATTCATCCTCATACTGATGTGTAGAGTATAGATCAGTCATGGTAACCTTCTTGACGATATTGATAGAGAAATGATCCAAGAAGGCTTGGGCTACCTGATTGAATGAGAATATAGAGTTTCTAGGTAACCCACTATACCAATCTAATGTAGGTCTAGTGAGGGACATGGGAAAGGTTCTCAAGAGCAAGGCATCATCATGAGTGATTAGATAACACCCATGTTTGAATGACCCTAAATGCTGCTGTGGGTCTTCTTTGCTATTGAAACATTTGAATTTAGGCATTTCCCAATGCATAGGGTATGAGCGGATAGGAATGGATGAGTGAATGGGATCATTGCAAATCTTGTCGTAGGTAAGAGTTTTATGGGAGCTGGAAACCGATGCCTCCAATGTTTTCATCTTTTCCAACATAAATTTAAATAGGTCATTGGTGGGTTGCGATGATTGGGTGCCTCCTATAATGTGAGAGGGTTGGGTTTGGGCATATAATAGGGGTGGCACTCCAGTTTATGGGGCTGCCGTGTAGGTTGATTGAGAAGAAGTCAGTGAAATAGGGGCTACATATCCGGTGTGTATAATTAATGAAATAGGACGTTGTTGATAGTATGTATATGGGGGTGGAAGGGTCGTGGTAAACCTAGTGGAAATGGGGCTAATGATTATGGAATGGAAAGGACCACGTTCTGAAATGGAGTAGGGGTCACCAAAATTGTAGGTGGTAATGTAGCTACAGGTATGTGTGAGACATTAGGGGGCGGATGAGGTTGTGTTTTGGGTAGTTCTCGCAGGTATGGTGGATGTAGTGGGTGCTATAGAGGTAGCAGATGTGACAGTTATAGCAGGTATAGGACCTAGCTATGAAACGACTGGGGGTAAGGTAGATGTGGGCAACACGGAGCTAGATGGGGACAATGTGGGAGTGGGAGTGAGAGTTGGGGGGATAGATACGAGCATGTCATACATCAACTAACCCAAGGCATCTCGAGTGGATGAGTGGGAAAGGTAAAATTGTAAGGTGACACGGTTTTGGTCAAGGAGTCATGCGAACTCCTCATCTCTGGTAGCGATAGTGATAGGTGGATAGGATCCATGGCTGGTGATAAAATGGAAGGTGGTGAAGGACTAGGTGGGAGTGGTTGACAACTGGCATGAAATACGAGTGTACTTGCTTATCTTCTAGTTAGCACCATGTGAACTAGTACTGATCAGGTAGGGTTACTTCTCTACGAATGACACAAAAAACAACAGGAACAAGTGAATCTAATGGTAAAAAGTGGATTAGGTAACAAAGGGTGGTTAGAAAGTGAAACAGGCTAACTGATGCTGGTTAAGGCAAACTGACACCAGTCACTGTAGAAAATGGTCAGTGAGTGAAAAACCAGGCAGAAGGTCGAATCTGATAGGTACGCCAAATCTAATGGTGTTTTACAATGTCAATGGGTATGATGGTAGTGACAAGGACTATGAAAAGTGGCAGAGAATGAATAAAATGTCCTTTTGAGTATCTTAGGAAAAGGACCTAGAACCAATGGCGGTCAGAGGTAACCGATGACGGTTACTGTGAAATTGAAATAGTGATGAAAGAAAAGTGGTTGTGAATTAAAATATGGTGTGGAATCGGACCTAGAATTCTAAGAATGATGGTGATATGGCCCAGGAACACTCAGGTGAAGCCATAATACACTAGCTGTGATGAGGAGCGTGTAAGGATGAACAAAAAAGTGAAGAACATGATCTCTCACCTCAAAGTGCAAGCTAAACAAAAATACTAAGAAAAATGCAATCCTAGAAGTGATCTTTCTATTATGTTTGTTTAGCTTATGTTATTTAGGGACTGACACATGAGTTTTGAAATAGAGTTTTTTTGGTGAGGATGGCCTCCTACAAAGAAGGAGATCTAAAAGGTGAGGTTTCAGGTATGTTATGGTGGGGGTGGGCTTCGCTTTGAAGTATGACTCGACAGAGTAGTGAGCTAGGTGCTCACTGTACCGTGATCATGTGATGTTGTTTAAGAATGTATGTATTTTGAAATTTTGTGAGGTTTGGTAAGACTCAGAGAAAGAGAAAAAGAAAGAAGTGTTTTTCTACGATTCGTTTGTCAACCATCAGCTGGGCATGACTTCCAGCGTATAGGTTTCCCTCAATTAATGTGAGCTAATGTAATAAATTAGAATGGAATGCACTTATTTTTAAGCCCAAATCGAGATGTAAAATTAGATGACACAATAAGATGAAGAGGAAGAGGGATGATCTTTCACTACAATGCAGAAAACATGAAGAAATGGTTCTTTTTAATTACACCAAAAGAAAAGTTTCCTTTAGAGCAAATAGAAAGAAGAGGTGGGTTACCAAGGAATAAAATTAGTGTGTATACTTTTTAGAAGGGAAACAAACACACAAATTTTCCTAGGAATGAATGAAATGCAAGGAACCTTGGATGGGTCCCACCGGGCATGCCAAAATGTTTCACCTTATTCTTAGATCGTTTCTTTGAAGTGTTGATGAAATAGATAGGGTAATGGGTGTAGAAGGAATACTTATTCAAATGCTGGTTGATGGGTTGTTGCACGTATATGACTTCCGAATCCACAGCTGATCATGAGAGCTTCCTTTTGGCTAGGAGGAACTACCTGTAATGCAAAGTAAGACCACCAGAAGGAATTAAACAATATGGGTAGTGAACTACCTAGCGTATGCTAGATCTGGGAAGTGTGATACTTCCTAGATGGCTGTCAGTCCATTGTTTTAAACAATTTAATGCTCCAAACAAATTAAACCCTATTTTAATTTGAAATGATTTAAGTATCTCAATTAAAACACAATAAGAAATAGATCTAATCTAACAGGATAAGCTAGAATAGAATCCAAAGGTCAAATGATTGGTTCTAGGTTCTACAGGTTTGACAGAGGTCTCAGGTAGATCATAGGTGGATGAGGGTGAGATGAAATTTGGTGGGTAGGTCTCTATTCTAAGATGTATGGGCAAATACAGAGACCTATATCAGTTAAGGGTAACTGACGGTGGTCAGGTGTAACTGGTGCCGGTTACTGTGGAAATCTGAAAATGCCTCAGAACAAGCTTTGGGTCTCCTTTGTGATTGCACAAAGGACTTTGGTTGGTCAGGATGAGGTATTGGGTGACTGGGGTAGGCTTTGGTAAGGTTTTAATAGGTATATGGAGCCAGAAATGTTAGAGAAGGTCAATAGGTGGCTAGGTAAACAATATATGATAAAATGAAATAAACAAGAAAAGTATGATGTTATACTTACTTGGATTCTCGTCTTGAATGCCTGTGAGTGAGGGATGGAGGTGTTGATGAGGGATTTGAAGGTTGCAAGTGATCACAAACTAAAGGAAATATTCTATATGGGCTGCATGTACATTCCTCTTTGCTTGATTAGATCAGATCATGGTTGGGATGGTTGTGCAGGAAAAAATGTTTGATCTCCTTCCTTGTATGTGGTTTCTCATTGGAATTTGCTCTCTAAAGATGTGTTATCTCTCTGAGATGTGTTTCTTCTCACCAACCTTATACTTCCAACCTCCAACCTTGAGAATAATGTTGTTTTGCGGTTAAAAGAGTAACTGATGACGGTTCCAGCTTAACCAGCGACGGCTAGGGGTAACCGGTGTCGGTCAAGGCATGATTTCCTAGGTTTACTAAACTAGGGAGATCCTTTTTATTTCCTCATATTTTATGTTGTTAACCCATGGATTAGAATGGGAGCTTCTTGTGAGCATGCAGGAATGTGGTTAGAGGGAATGTAGGTATTGATTTTTAGGTTTTGGGTAAGTCTTAGTTAGTTATGGCAAGTTACAAAGAATAGGTCTTAGGTTGAGTTGGCTTGGTGAGGTGTCTAAGTGAACTGTTTGTGTGGATATTATTTAAAATAATATATTTAAATAATAAATATAGTGAGGATAATGCATTAATTTAATTAAATTAATATTAGTGGGGTGAAGAGGGCCATGGCCAGGTGAATGTGATGAAGGGTGTTTATTCGTCGAGGGACCAAAGGGGAGTGTGACCTAATTTTAGTGTCTACACTAGTAGATGAAGCATACAACATCAAACTACTAATCTAATAGGTAAATTTTCTATTCTATAATTATATCATTATCTTTATATTAAGAGACATGATTACCAACATAGGGGTTGGATTAGATCAAATTGACACTTCCACCTATACTAGGAGAACTACATGAGGCTTGATCCTACTCAAGGGTATGTAGTGCAACACTTTTCTTGGTTCAGTAGGGATTGAACTCTAAGGGTATTCCATCCTCACTGACACACTAATTTATCCTTTTACTATTATTTTAATTAATGGTACTATAGGTACCTATGGTTTCCACTTGATGCATTTTATTACAAGTTGTGCGAGCTAAAGTGGTATAAAACAAAAAATATTTCTGAATGAGTAAAGGGCGTAGAAATTTATATAAATTAATTATAATAAGGTCCAATATTGTATAGCAAGGGTTAGATTCATGTAAAATAAAGGAAATACAATACAGTCTAGAAAAAAATTAGTTTCTAGTTAAAGTATTAAAAATGAAACATCCTCAGGTTCAGCTCAACGTTTTCCCCCAGTCTATACATCCATATTTCCTATGTGCCATTATGTACAACTAGTTATTCATTTCCTCTTATGTTATTAAGATATCATTGTATCATTTATCATTTTTATAAGTATCAATGCAATATTTTGATTATACATATTTAATTATAAATTAATTAATCAAAATAACCTCGATTAATGAACCTTTACATCCTATATATTTTCACATTGTATCTCTTATATATATTTTTAGGGTGTAAAAATATTTGGTGGACCGTACTATAGATAAAATTTATCACTTTATTCAACCCCTAGTTTAACTAGGGTTTTCCTTGTTTATTTGGTATTTGATACTCTTA
>JAHRHJ020000558.1:0-64150 GCA_019776745.2 Taxus chinensis | reverse complement strand
AGCTTCCTATAATCAACACAAATGCGTAGCTTCCCATTCTTTTTTATTGAGATCACAATGGGAGAAACCCATTCTAAATTCTCCACAACAAATATGAATCCTGCATCAAGCAACTTATCTATTTCTTCTTTTACAGTCTTGGAAAAATTAGGATTCATTCTATATGGCATTTGCTTTATGGGTTTGGCACCATCTACCAGCTCAATACAATGTTCTACCCAACTTACTTGGCAGAGTTCCTTGTAATCAAAAGTGAATAGGTGTATGTACCTTTGAAAGAGCTGGAGGTAGGATTCCTTCTCACTCTCCATCATAGCATCACCAATCTTTATTTGTTGGAGACGATCATCAACTTCTTCTTCAGATAATTTTATGGGGTCCTGGGTTGGTGTGACTGGAAGAATATCCATGACTGAAACATCAACCTCACTTTCTTCATCTTCAGTGTCCACTTCACTAGTGCTAGAGTAATCAGAGGATGTCCAATCATCAGTTTCATCACTTGAATCCACAGGTTCTGCTTTATGATGTCGAGGGATCACGTTTATCTTCACCATCTCTCTACCACGTCCAAGTGTCATGAAACCTTCATTCCAGTAGTTTCTTGCATGAACTCTCCTTAGCCATGGTCTTCCCAGCAGCATTGGGTACGCAACAGTACCATTTTTCATCACCTGAAAGTCTACCACACATACAACACCCATAACAGATATTGCCACATTTGAAACTACACCTTCTGGTTTAGTTTTTCCCTTATTTAATGACCTTAACATAAGTGTTGAAGGGCGATCAATTTTTAAACCCAACATATTCATTACAGACTCGGTCATTACATTAACTACAGCACCTCCATCAACTAAGACATCATGAATTGAAATACCATTACATAATACCTCAGCTTGTGGAGCATAGGGATCTGCCTCTGCCTCCAAAACAGGGACCTCAACCTCCTTCCTTCTTCGAGCATTGAGTCCACCTCGCAACTCCCGCCTCTTCTCAGAAGACATAGCCAAGAGTTGACCATATGTAATATTTGCAGGCCTTTTGGACAGATCTTCCAAGATGGAGTATGGTCCTTGCCCCTGTGAAATCAGAAAATCCTGCACACCCAACTTTCTTCTCCTATGTTTCTTACTAGTTTCTTCTTTCATCTTCTTAGGATCATTTCCATCTTGATTATCTTTTTCTTTCTTTCTTTTTGTTATAAACACATCTACTTCATTATTTCTGCTCTTATCTACTACATCAAAAGAATTCACAGGTGCTTTTCCTTTATCATTATCTCCCTTACCAGATGTAGAAGCTCTATCTGGACAATTATACTTATAATGACCCTTTTTATAACAACCATAACAAACAACTTCAGAAATATTTCTTTTTGGACCTCTATCTCCTCCCTAAGAACTAAATTCCTTTCCTTGAAGAAGATTAATAGTTAACTGACCCATCTTTTTGAGCAGATCTTCATACTCAGTAGATGTATTAGGAGAAATATTTGTGCTCACCGGGAGTGGTTGTGGATTCAGGACCAAAGGTGCTGGTGTAGGCTCTATTTTAGCAACAATTTCTTTGGGCTCCTCTTCCATGCTTTCTTCTTGCCTTCTTGCAATCTCCTTTGCTTGTTCAATGGTAGCTGGGCGGTCATACTTCACTCGTTGTCTGATCTCTGGCTTCATCCTAAGAATGAAGTGCTTACAGAGGAGATTATCCACGCCATTCATCAACCCATCCGCTAGTCCTTCCTTCCGGATCTGGGCATCGAGCTTCCTCCTTAGCTCTAGAACACGAGCATGATAATCCCTTATCTTCTCCTTCCTTTCTTGGGATAGCTTTGTGATCTCGATCATGAGATCTGCATATTTCTGTTGTTCACCAAATTCTTCAAGAAAACTTTCAGTTAATAAATCCCATGAATTTTTCACATTATCACCTAGTGTTTCAAACCACCTAAGTGCTGATCCATCTAAAAAGGTAGGAAAAAATTCAGTCCATTGTTCCCTTCTTATAAGGCCATTACAAATACAAGATCGCTTAAATTCTTGAATGAAAGAAGAAGCATCTTCATTAGATTGAGCTGAAAAAATAGGGAATCTTTCCCATTTTCAAAAGTAACCACCGTGAAATACCAACTCACAAGTACAATCAACAAGACTTATGTGCACAAATAATTGGAATTACTATAGAAATGACCACGGTAAACTATGGTAAAACTTGACTTACTGCGGTAAAAACTGATTTTACTATGGTAAACACTATTCACGGTACAAAGTGAAGTTACTGCGGTAAATACTATTCACGGTAAAAAGTGAAGTTACTGCGGTAAATACTATTCCCAGCAAAAAGGACTTTACCAAGGTAACTACTATTCATGGCAAAAATGACTTTAACATTGTAACTACTATTCACGGTAAAAATGACTTTACCATGGTAACTACTATGCACAGTAAAAACAAGGTTACCCTCCAATTGATTTTTGACTAAGTGGGAATATCTCTCCAGAAAATCCATCAACGAGGAATGGTCCTGGCAACGGAACCAAAATGTCATCACCAATCCGGCACTATGATAATTCTTCACCGGGAACTCCTCGTGCTATGATTATTTACTAATGCACAGCCTTTAGTTTGGTGGATGTAATCTGGAAACAAAACAACAACCGAACACAAGAATACCATTGACTATGATAAGACAGAATGACGACAAATCTGAAATATCAAAATAAATTATAATATTAACATGAAACTGTTACAATCTCACCCATGAGATACTTCAACAAGACTATGGGAGAAACTTTACAATTACACCTCTTGATGGCTTCTTCAACACACCTTTAACTGATGGCTACACTTCCTACAATATTTCTCACTACTTCTTTCTATGCTAAATGAGGGGGGTGGCCTCTCTATTTATAGAACTTCCAGGCTTATCCATCCTATCTCTAAGATAGGATAAGAAATCCACTCTGACGAATCATATTCCATACCTTAACTCTTATCTGTACATGTAAGCTTATCTGTTAAGATAAGATAAACCTTATCATTTTACATGGGTTCCACATTTTTAGACTTTTTACAAATAAAATACACAAAATATTTATGACCTCACTCCTTGTCCTTATTACCAATATAATATTTCTAATTCCTAATCATGTAGACCCTACTTCTCTAATTACCCAAACTTTGACATTTTAACATTACCGGACCACTTACGACAAATATTTACTTTTTACAACATTCCTATTGTACTTTGACTGTTACCGTACTCCACATTATTGGCGACACCGTACTGATGGCGCCGTTATCTTCTATCAGACGCTACTACTAATTATACTTAACAACATCCTATTCCTAATACATAAATTAATGAAATAGAAATTATGGAGGAAAATTTTAGTGTCGACAGTCCCGCGCGTCCCTTCGTCCCAGATGTCTCAGTACGAACTTTCTCTGTTTCGGACAAACCGGCCGGTTCGCGTCATCACGGCCCAAATGTCCCAATTGCTTCCAGACTGTTTGTTCTCATTTCGGCTGATCCAGCCAGTTCGCATACTTCTATCCCAGATGTCCCTTTGCTTCACGGGCCGTCTGGAGGCTTTTCAGCCGATCCACGCCTAGATGTCCCAAATGTCCCGACTGCCCCTAGGACTAGGACTTAGTCATTTTTTATGATTTTTCCTGGATCAATCTCACATGCTTGGAACTGCAAAACTCTGATGCATGTTATCGAAATTTACCCTAGGGGGGGAAACTTTGACAACAGTTTACCTTGTTGTTGTAGTTGTTGTACAATCCTTTGTAGGTGTTGCTTCTTCCCATTGTGTAAGATAATATGTACAAGTGATGATGTAGCACAATCTGGTTCTATGCAGGGTTGGGGAAATAGAACCCACAAATTCTATTGCCCATTTTTCAAACAGATTTGGAGTAGTCCTTTAGATACCTCCTCAAAGGCATTTCATCTCTTTGTCTAAGTTTTCTAAGGCACTGATAGTGATCACATGCATTACAATACTCTTTACAATCCTTGTATAGGGTCAAACCATAATCCAGCAAGTAGAATCTTACATGCGGTGGCATCACCTGCATAATGTCCACCTGCAATACCGCCATGAGCATTCTTCCATGATATTTGTGCACTCATGTTCTACTACACATCAGTGCAATACTTCATCTCGGCCTAGTTTTTATAACCCGCCACAAATCAACATGAAGGGTGCAATGCAAATTGCAAGTTATTTCTTTTCTGAAGGCTTTCATTCCTTTTGTGCCATACATGTGCATAAAAAGACAACAATATCCTCTAATTCTGAAGGTGCACGATGTCTAACCTCTACAACTATACATCCAGCATGGTATCTTTAATTGTCTACATGTCCTCTCCTGATTGAATTCTTGATAAGTGGTCTAGGCCATATTAACTTTTACCTGGTTTTACCACGACTATAAATTTGAATTCTTGGAATAAGAGAACATGTTGACATATGCGTCCCAATAAAATAGGCTTATTTACTAAGTATTTTAGTGCCATGTGATCTATATAAAATAAAAAAGGTCATGTTAGTAGTAAGTATTGTCTGAATTTATGTAGTGTATAAGATCATTGACAAGGCCTCGTGCTTTATAGTTGTATAATTATTTTCTCTAGGAGTCAACTTTCTAATAGCAAAACAGATAGGATTATTTATAATACCTTCTCCAGGTTGAGATATCATTACACCAATGGTTTTACCAGAGGTGTCTACATGTACGGAAATGGTTCGTTCCATGAGGGAAAACCTGCAAAATAGGTGATGTAGTAAGTTTCTCCTTCAATGCCTCAAATGCGTGTTGCTGCAATTATCCCCAATAGAATGTCCCTTTTCCCTTTAGTAACTCCTCCAAGGGCACTACAATCTTTGCATATCCTTTGATAAAGTTTCTATAATACCCTATATGGCCCAAGAATCCATGCACCCCACTCTAACTGGTAGGCTTCTCTAGGCCTACAATAACGATAACCTTAGTTGGATCTACTAACAAACCTTCCTTGCAGATGATATGCCCTAGCCAAGTTCTAAAAGGTGTAGCAAATACACACTTCTTGATGTTTAAATATATGCTTAATTGTCTGCATCTTTCAAAGATTATGCACAAGTTGTCACAATGATCCTTAACAAGCCCATATATCGTCCAATCATCTAAGTAAACCTGCAAGAATTTGTGAATAAAATCTTGGATTACTTTAACAACTATGCGCGAAAATATAGCAGGCATGTTCTTCAAACCAAAGGGCATCACCGTATATGCAAATCTTCCCCATTCAATGGTGAAATTTATCTTTTCTTGATCCTCCTATGTAATTATTACCTAATGATACCTAGAGAATCCATCTATAAAAGAGTAAATTTCGCACCCTACAACACCTTCTAATATTTCCTCAGTGAAAGGCATAGAAAAAGGATCAATCACACATGCAGCATTTAGCTCCCTATAATCCACACAAATCCTAATCCGACCATTCATTTCCCTATAATCCACACAAATTTTCTTTATAATGATTACCATGGGGCTAACCCACTCTGATTCTTTCTAGGGGCTTAATGATGCCAGATTTCAGCATTTTGTCAATTTCTTCTTTAAATTTTATGTGCAAGTTAGGGTTCATCCTGTAAGGTCTTATCCTGACTTGGCGCACACCTTGCTTTAACTTAATATTCATCTCCCCTAATGACTCATGCACCCCCTTTAACTCATGGTAGATCCTACGAAATAAGTCTTGGAAATCATGTAGTAACTCAATTATATTTTCCACTTCAGAATCAGACCAATAATCTCCAATTATGGACTCCTTAGGCTCAGCATCTGTGCCAATATTCACTTTCTTTGTCTTCATAGGTTCATGATAGGCACGTACATTTTTATCCGCACTGTCTAAAACCTCACACATACCTTCAGAATGATCAATGTCTAAATTTTCTACTTCTTCAGCATCCATTATGTAGACCATCTTTCCTTTCTCCTTTTCAAATCAAGCGCGCTTAAGTAGTTCAGCATCTGTCTCATCTATTTCATCAAAATGTGCCCCTGGTTCTTCTTCACCAAATAACTCATGAATTATTTCTTCAGCCTTTGTACTATCTCCCATAATGAAGCATTTCATAACCCATAATGCCTCTCTCACCAGAGGTTTAGTAGAGAAGTAGTCAAAAGTTTGGACCATTCCTGCAATCAATTCTTGTCAATTTCTAGTATCCCTATGCAGTTCCACATAAACATACCAAGCGTGTGTACAACCTTGCAAAGTGGAATAAAGTTTGTGTACCCAAAGTGAAGGTGGTAAAGCTTCCTGACCCTCTATCCAAAGTCTCTCACACTGTTGAACGTGGTGCTAAACAGGTTGATTACCATGATATATGCATATTTGAGTAGGTGCATTTCTCCTGAGAAATCGGGTTGTTAGAGCAATTCTTACTTCATTCCATTCTATGATATTATCCCTGTGAACCATCCACTAGCATTTGTAGTCCTGCACAGGGTATATACTAACATATTTCTTCTCTGTCACTTGATCCATCCACTACTCCTCCATGGCACACAGGAATACCATAGGATTTCCTTCTCCAGTGTACCAAGGTACAAAGTTTTTACTTATCCTCCTAATACAATGAGGTTTTCCTCCTCCATGTAAAGGCACTTCTTACCTTACACCCAACCATCTCATAGGTGTCATACACCCAATTGTCACAAGCAATAATTGTAGTATCACTAATAGATTATGTATCTTCCCACTGGAGGATTCCTTCCTTATATAGCTCAAGTACTTTCAGATCTTGAATGGCACACACATAAATTCTATTTAGATATTCCTCACTCAAAGGTTCAACATAAGGTGCAGATTTCCATCTATTAAATGGATAATAACTCATTCTTCCTTGTTATCAAAACTTATATACCCCTTTTTGAACCATAGATCAGTATTATTTGCATAACACCAAGGACACCCAAGTAGAGCTGGGAAGTTGTCTGCTTCTGCAAGTGCCAAAACCTCAAAGTCCCTAGTGAACTTGGCCCCTTGTATAGTAATGGATGCATCCTTTAAAACTCTTATTGGAGTGGCCTTAGTCTGATTAGCCATAAACAATACATTAGAGGATGGTTGTAATGGAGGTCTTCCCATCTGCACCCATGCATCTAAAGTAAGCACATTCACTTCCACGTCCTATGTCAATCAATATATTGCTCAAAATCCACCCATCCACAACAGCATTTAGAGTGATCTCCTTTTCATAATCCAAGCTATGAGGGGGGATATTAGCATGTAGGATCTACCATCCATTCTCAATACCTGCACGTGGAGTGTTTCCCTTTAACCAATTCCCTAGTAATGGAATAATATTCTCCTGGCGCAGCATCTTGCATACCTCTTTCAAATCATCAACATCTGACTGGACCATCTCTGTTGCCTTCTTTTGTTCCAACTTCTGTGATTGTTCCTTTAAACATTGTATTTCACCCTGAAGATTTCTGAGTACCTCCATGGTTTCCTGATAAACCTCCTTCTGATGTGTAGGATCTAGATACCTTGCATGTAAAACCTCCTCCTTAGTGATGGTAGGCTTCTATTGTAACGTTCTCTAGCACGTGCAACTTCAGCACATGTAGTAATCTTCACAGGTACTACCTCAGGTTCCGGTGCCAACTTTGGCATCCACTGATTTTCCATGGCACGTTGTATTCTAACCATCCTGCACCCTTGTTCTCTTATTTATGTTGCTTGCTAAGATGCTCATATAAGTTCAGGAATTCCTCATAGTTATGATTCTTCCCACAAAAAGAACAAGTAATATTCTGAGGGCATTCATGCCTGTAGTGGTCAGGAGATCCACATGTATAACACATTCCATGAGGAAACTCACCTCTTCCACCACCACAGCCTCAGCCCCCGAATCCACCACAGTATCCTCGACCTCTGCCACAACCTCCTTCAAAGTGCCCCTCATTCTGATCGTAGCACCCTTGAGTGTGATCATGATCATGGTGCTCACTTTTACCTTTAGAGTTATCTGATATTCTTGTCTGTCATACACCAATATCAATGGCATCATGGATCTGACCAATCAACCTACAGTCTTCTGTATTATGAGTCGTGGACCGAAAAATCTTACAATAGAAAGATACATTCTTTCTTATCACAGGCATTGTAATAATGGGCAATGGCTTACATCATGGTCTAAATGACATATCTCACAATCTAGCAATAATGAACGTACTGACCTATGGGGAAAACTATCCTTAGTGTGCCCTTCCACTTCACAATCTGTACACCAAATCCCAGTGCGTGTCTCATGTGTTGAATTGGCTGATAGTTTCTCCAACTACTTTTTCATAGCTGTAATCTATGCTTCTAGGAATGGGCTCACTCCAGTGTCTATACTTCTGACTGCCTCAGCACACAACGCTTCTTCAAGTGCTTTGCATGGATCCATATATGTCTTATGTGACAATGCCCTCCTAAAAGGTGTGATCAAGCCCCCAATGAACCACTATGCATGTTGGCTTGCATGGATATCATACGAAAGCTTAGACAAAAGTGTTTTGAAACAAGCATCATATTCCTAAACACTCTCAGTAGTGCCCTATTTAATATCCTTGAGCACGCTTATACTCTTCTGCTCAAACTCAGGGATATAAAACTCCTTAAGGAAAGCATCCCATAATGCTGCATAATCTACGCAAGTCTGATCAGGGTCAAACTTCTTGTACCAACTATGAGTGCATCCCTGCAACGTAGTTGCAAAATGAATTTCCTTGTGCTCAAAATTCATGATTCCTTTTGCATGCCACAATATCTCACACATGTGCACGTGCTCAGCAGCATATTTTATTCCCCTATACTATGGAAGATGAAGTGACATCTCCATGTAAATATTCTGGGGTTGGTGAGGACCATGCCCACCTAATCCAGAACCTAATGTGTTACCTCTTCCTCTAGACCCACCAGATCCACCAGAACTAGAGCCACCTATGCCCCCTGATCCTCCACTTGTAGCCAGAAGTGGACTAGAGGATGTACTTCCTTGTGTCCCAACAGTGGTACTAAACTGAACTCCTACAGTCTGCAAGGTGGTACTACTCCCAGAAGTGAGTCCAAAATTCTACGTGCTTGAGTTCTGTGCCAACGATGCACCTGAAAAGGTACCTCCAAATAACAAAGAAGACATTTTTCTAGCCATAGATGTACTTGCTATTTGATTTACTCATGTTCTTCTACTTCCCAAACTAGCTTGTTGACTACTGGTTGTACTAGATACTAGAAAACCAAGCGCAAGGGCTAGGTTTCAGGTAGATTCAGATGTGCACCCGCGGCCCATGTCGTCTCTGTTGGCACACTCCCATATGAGGCCGAGGAGGGTTCCCTATCATGCTTTCCCAAATGGGGGAGTTCCAAATGCTCTGGCTCCATGTCTTCTACGTGAGCTCCAAATCCTTCACGAGCCATCTCTCTCCTCAATGCCATCCATTCTGCAATATCACGTTGCTTCTCTATCTCCCTCTCACGTGCCTCATTATACTTAAGCCACCTTTCTTCTCTTTGCCTCTCTACCGCTAGGTCCACCATCCTTCACCAAACCTGCTCCTGCCCCCGCGCATGGTGGGGTTTAGCTAGCCATTGGATTTTCTTCCAAATTCAGGGTTACCATCAAGATTTTAATCACCAGTGGAATGCCTTGTAGATAGGTTCCCTGGGATAACTTAAAAACTGGAACTCAGCTACCTCTGGGCAAGAGTAAGTGGAAATTGAGTACTCCAAAATATAGCTATTCAGAACACCACAAAACCAAGTGTCCACAACGTGCGTCCAAATCAAATCAACATCATAGAGGGCCTAAAATTATTCCTGTGTCTAGGATACCTCCAATTCCTTTTAGATGCATAAGCAACCAGCCACTCGTATAGCTCTATCAGAAAGATAGCAAAGAAACTCTCATATAAAATAGTCATACAAGTTCTTCTCCACCCACACGTGTGTGTCAAACTCAGATCCAGTGTTGAACCTCTGAGCGTATTCTTCTTCTAGATCTATTATCCACTCCTCAACACTTGATAGGGTCAACCAATACGTCTTCATCACAAAACATCCTGAAAATAGCTGAAAAAGAGGTCCCAGCAATGGAACCAATGATGCAGCCTAGAATCTACTGTGAATAACCCAGGCGCATTGGCACATCACTCAGCCTGAGATGAGTGCTCACCCAAAGCATGCAAAGGTACCAGGCCCCTCTTTAGAGTTGCTTGTGCAGGATGTTAGTGTGATGATGATAAACCTATTCAAATCCATAATTAAACATAAACATTTCACAGTGCATAAACTAGATCTAGATCTTAGAGAATCATGAACTAAACAATAACTATAATAAGATTAACCATACAAGAACCAGATTCAGTTATGTCTAACACCATTATCCAGCCAATATACTCCATTGCATTAAACACTGTAAAACACATAAGCTTCTTACACTATAAAGTATCTCCATGAGTCATGCACGCATCAGAACCAACAACATAACTCTACAATAATTCAATACTACTAAACTACATAGTTCAATACATATTTATAGAGGTGGGGACTTTCCCTTCACCACCCATGCACTTCTCAAAATAGGTCGCATGCTGATAATAGCCATGCACCTTTACAATAGCATGCACACATGCAAGTGTTCTAATAATAGATGTCCTATAGTTAACTCTAAGAAGAAATCCTATTATTAGCTTAAACTATGCATGGTGCTTAACAATTGCTTGTTCCCAAAATACCATTACCTATATTGTAAGTTTTCATCTATATGTGTGCTCCGCACGCTATCTCCAAAAATAGCCCATATCCATAAAAATGGCTAAGTCCTGAGCCAAAGTGTTCTGGCACGTGCATTTCCTTTCCTATCTTTACATCAGTGACTAACAACTTTGTTGACCCGATATTTGTAAATGTTAGTTGCCTTCGTTGAGCATTATCAGTTAGTCTTTCAAGCTTAAGAGGATATGATTGAAGGAGCTACCACCTTACAACAATGTATCAAGGTTGTTTTAATCAATATTTCTCCTAAGGAGAAATGAAAACATCATACAAATGCCCCTCATTCTTGGATGAGCTTACACTACTGCCATCCTTTTATGTGCTTTTAGATGATAAATATCTAATATTGGAAGGCTTTCCTTATAAATTCTATAAAGCAATCATGGTCTTTCGATGTAGGCCCCAATCTAACTTGTAGTCTAAAATGAAGCTCTCCAATCAAATTTTTGGGAGTTTCATCAATCAAGGAAACATAAATTCATTCCTAAGGTTGGCGATCCAAGAGAAGATAACTAGTTGAGGCTTATCACCCTGTTAAATGTCTCTTTCAAAATTCTTGTTAAGGCTTGATAACTCTTTCTATAGATTGATCTTTTACCAAAAATTGTTCACCTTGAGTAAATAAGTTTTTTCAAAGGCCAGTATACATTCTAGATAATGTTATTACAGTTTGGGAAGGAATGGAATGGGCTCCGAGTTTCTCTAAAACATCATATGTTTCTCTAAAATTGACTTTGAAAATTCTTATGATCGTATCGAAAATACCATTTATTTTGGCTATGCTCAAAGCCTTAGGTTTTGGTGAATTTTTCACTTTGGCGTTCTAAACTCTATTTTATAATGTTTCTAGCTTTCCTAACCATCAATGGTAATAATTCTATTTGTGATTGGCTTCCTTCTACTCTATCAGACAGGGGTGCCCTATTGTGTCAGCCTTGTTTGTTTTATCTTTGTGATTCCTTAGGCTATCTAATTTCTTACCATGATGATCAAGGTCACATTCAGGGGATTTTCCTTCTTGATCATATGACACAACTTATTAATGGTAATTTCACCGATGACTCCTTTCTTTACCCTTGTAGAGTTTGAAAAAAATGTGGCTATGGTTTTTGATAGCCTTGATACTTTCTGTCTTGCTTCTTGGATCCAACATTCAGATGGCTAAGATGTTGGGCTATCCTTAAAGAGTTGTTTCCATATGCCTAGACTAGTTGAAATCTTACCCATGGAAGTGGATTGGAAGAGGCAATCAATTTAAATTCTTAGGCATTCCTTTTGTTTTGATAGTGATTCTGCCACTTCTTATGGCAGTATGTGATTGACAGAGTTGTAGCATAAGGTTTCTCAATGGTCTTCCAAACCCCTCTCTCTTGCACATAAATTCCATGTGTGTTTACCAAGATTATGTGCCACCACTCATGTTGTATTATTCTACGTTTTAAGTCTATCATTCTTGTATTCTTTTTATGCCAAGCTTTCTAATCTGCTTCAATTGACTACCTTTGGTGTAAAAATTTTGTTGCAGATGTCTTTCATCGGGTGGCTTGGGATCTATGTTGTCTCCCTCTTTATCAAGGTGGAATGGGAATTATTGATGTTTACTTAGAAAAGTGTGGATTTATGTTCTAAATGGATTGTGCATTGTCTTTCGGGTGATAAAGCCTAGAAAATTATGCTTTGGTATTGCATTGCTTTTAGGTGCTCCCATATGAAAAAACATGTTGGAACAATATTGGGTTACACACCTTAATTATCACTAGGGATATAGATCAAAATTTTTGGCACTTCATTGCCAAAATCATATGGAAAGGTTTTGAATCAATGGAACCCTTGTTGCGTTAGCTTGGCAATGGATTTCACACCTGGGCTCTTGCTTTCAATTCTCAGAACAGTTATGGTGGTCTCTCATCATCATTGATGATAGTCTTCCACTTTGTTTACAAAAACTCCGGGAATAAAAGCTCTTCGGATTTATTGCAAAGGAATTCATACCATTCAGGATTTGGTCTCTCGTAGAGACTGGGTTCCCTGGCCCAAGATCAAGACAAAATTTAATCTTGCAATTCGGACCTCCCATCTATCTGCAGAATTCAAGAATTGATGCCTGATATTATGCTCCACAAGTTTGGGCTTAAACCCTTAGATGCTTGGTGGCATGATTGGAAGTGGAATCATGATATTTCCTTTCTCTACTACAATGTAGATACCATTTACCGGCTATTGAGCCCCATCTCGCTTGCCATCATTAAACTCAACTCCCATTGGGGCCTATATTCAATGCATTCCACCTAGCTTCACAAGATTTCCCGTGCTTGTAACTCCCTTCTTGAGCCTAAAGTTAACCATTTCCTTTGGTTCCTTATTTATCAGAGCCTTACCATAGGAAAATGTCTCAGTCATATTGGCATCCCCAGTCCTAAATACCCTTTCTGTTCCAAACCTTGAGTCTTTTAAGCATTTATTTTGGTCTTTCCCCCATGCTTAGGCCATCTGGTCTTGGATTCATTCGTTCTTTCAACCCTACCACCCTGAATTCTTTCACATGACATTTGCTTTATTTGGTGACTTTAGCCAGTGGCCTAATTATATTGATACTTTGTGGCAATTGTTTAGAGCTTGTATTCTATTTCATATTTGGAAAGCTTGAAATTCTATGTTATTCCAGAATGATCAATTTGTTGCTTTATTTTCCACTAATGACAAAGTGGTTATATTGTCTACTGTGCACATACAGATTCAAGCTCAAGCTGAGAAATGTTGCCCTTGGAATTCGCTCATTTACGAGGAGTTGCTCTTCACACTGGGGGAGTGTGCCATGCACAATGAGTCAGGTCCCTCTGATCCCTTTTACCACTGCCACCTCGGCCATCTCCGCCTCGATCTGCCCGCCACCAGGACCACATCACAAAAGCCGCTCTCACAGCCACCTACTCCGCCTCTCCTCGAGGTCACCCTTTAGCTCCGTCCTCCTCTGGGCCGGGTTGGAGATCCATCCTCCAAGGGGGAAGGGCATGGCTAGCTCTCCATGGTGGGCCTCTCCTCCGCATGGTGTGCAAACACTTGTTAGCTCTCTGCCCCTGGTTGGGGGATAATTGTTCCTTTATAGATGCAGATGTCTGACCAAGATGGTTGGCAGGTGGATCCTCCTTCGGCCGATCCGTCAAGTGGAGTGTTCATCCCTCCTTGTGATGATCCTTCCCCTCCTCCCGAAGTGATGACATGTGCCTAGTGCTCTCTGCTTTTTTGTAGTTCTTGTGCTTTATGTTTGCCCTTTGGGTTTTCTGTGACCTACATGGCATTTTTGTGGGACCTGAGTTTTCCAGTCACCTCTGCTAATGTAACTCTCTTTTATTTATTAATATAATGGGCAGTTCCAATAGTAAAAATAACATATTTTAAATTATTTCATCTGACAATTAAATTTTTTCCCGAAAAATTTATCATGCAAACACTATGATATGGGACACTTGTAGCTTCCAGGAAACTATGTAGACATCAAATTAAAATCTTTTGTCAAATATATTCAGCGCCCTTGTCCTCCTAACACCATATCAAATATTTCAATGTCACCTTGTTTATTTTAGCATATTTAATGTTTGTAAACTCTTAGGATTCAGCCTATTAATAGTATTCCAATACATGTCGCTAAGGTATTTCAGATTTGCAATGCTCTTCCTCAACAATTTATGGTAGATATCTTGAATACAAAACAAAACAATTTCCATCTCTTCAATAGATGGTGCACAGGCATTAAGATCCTCCTAAATTAATTTTCTATAACCTTCAATTTTTCATTGCCACTTCCAATGAGCACTGAAATACACAAATTAGATCAAAAAGGAAATAAACACCACCTAAGTTTATCTTTAAGCGCCCGCAGTAGTTTTTAATGCCCCTAGGAAAGAAAATGGCATCCCCTTTTGTATCACACTCCAGGAAATTTTGTACAAACTAACAAGTGCATATGAGTTGAAACTATGCTGGAGAGGATAATAAAGTTAAGTTTGTTGGGGTTGTAATTTATTGTTATCTTAAATTGCTTTATGGTTGTGTGATGGGGAGGAAAGAACAATAGAGTACAACTACAACATTTGACCAAAAACATTTCTTATTATGCATTGATGGATGTCCATACCCTGTTGTAAAGCTCTTATTTTGCCACAACCTATGAGTATGTAGGCCAAGGTGAGATGGTCAATTTGAATATCCGTTTGTTACATTTGGTGAAGGAGTCTCAATAGATCTTGCAGATGACCATGTCTTTTGTAAGTGATACAATTATGATTATTCCATGAAAAAATATCACTGTTCCATCATTTGGTCGAGGAAGGACGGCCTCAAGAATCCATCTATTAAAGCTCCCATTTTGGCATTTAAATGGTCCCCTAGACATTTTGAATCAATGCCATATTTTTAATATCCAGAAATCATTGCATTCCATGAGATGACATCTCTCTAGGAAAACATTTTCTCAAAAGCTTTAAATGTCTTATGTATGCTTCCACATTTGACATACATATACAAATCTCAAGGTTTTGCAACTACAACATCCAGCATAACAAAAAACACTTTTCATTGTGCAACTTGATGGATGTTTGTCTGTTGCATTTGGTGAGATAGTTTCAATGGCTCTTACCAGGGATTTAGTCAAATAGTTCACATGACCATAACAAGGCCACCCATGACATACAATCTAATGGTGGCTTGGGATTGGGAATTGGTGTAGCCAGAGTGGGTAGGACACAGATTGCCATACCTTTGCATTTTTATGTAATTTGACACAACAGGCAACATAAATAATTGCCAAATCAATACAGAACATATTTGGAAGAGGCATGGGAGGATGCTAACAAAGGTTGTCGCTTCTGGCTTTACACTTATTAATTGTATTTTCTGAAAAGGTTCCAATGACCTTTTCATACAAACCCATGTTGTGTGTATGCTATGAGTAATGTAAGTCCATGAGGCCACATTATTTCAAGCATTTAATCAAATAGTTTACATGCTTCCATATTTTGCATACATATCCTTTACATTTAACAAAGCAAGTATTACTTTAATTAGAACTTGCAACTAATACCTTTCAGAAAAGTCCCTTCTTTGTAATGCTTTGGAAAATGTCTACACCTTACTTCAAAGCTTTTTTTTGGCATGGACTGGGAATATGCTATAAAACGTGAATTCGTCACTATTTGACACCTATTGGTTGCATTTTGTAAACTTAAGTTCTTTTGTAAGTTGTAATTAGGATTTTCCATGAAGTTACAAATAACAAACCACCAAAAATGTATTGAAATATTTCTAGTAGCATCTTGATTACCAACTGGTTTTGGATGGCAATTGATAGTAACTAGATTGAAATGCTTTTGAAAGCACAAGAAGATGTTGGCTCAGAGGAGGCTGGGATGTTGGCAAATATTGTGGACTCCCCATAGCTTTACACTTACATGATTGCGTATTACCTAAAAGTTTTCAAGACTACTTTTCAACTCAAACCCATTTTGTACATGTCCTGAAATCATTATGGTCCATTCCTGACCATATATCTCAATAATTTTAGTTGAAACAGTTCATATGCATCTACATTTTGTAAATCATATATGCACAATGCATTTGCAACTAAAACATCTGCCAAAAGTCCCTAATTCATGAATAACATAAATGTCTTTGCCTTGTTTACAAAGCTCCATTAGAGTCTAAAACAAACACAGTACCATGAAATGATCAATATAGTGAACTACACTAAAATCTGGACACCTATTGGGCACATTTGGTGAAACAAAGTCAATGCTCTCGCAACCTTGTGGGTGACATCTACTAAAATTCCCTTCTCCATAATGAGTTTCCCAATGGTGGACGTTAATTACCTATTTCAAATCTCCTATTTTAAATGGGTGGGAACATGCTAGCAAAGAATAAGTCCTCGATCACATTGACACATGTTGGTTGCATTTGGCGAAACAATGTCAATGTTTGATTGGAATCTCAATACTTTTCTTTTTCCTTGCAGTGATAATGATAGTTCCCAACTCCAGCTTTACTTTCAAAGGGATTCATTGCATTTTATAAGACTCTCCATTTCAAAAAGGCATATTATTGAACATTTCATGTGCCCTGTTTTAAATCTCCCATTTTGGGTAAAAGCTAGGAAGATGTTGGGAAAAATTGTGGGTATCTATCTTTTAATACTTGTTGCATAACAGGTAAGAAAAGGTCCTAATTCAACAAACATTCCATGAAGCCACATTTATTTGCTTTCAAGCATTTAGTCAAACAGTTTGCATGCCAATTGCATGCTTCGACATTTATAAAGCTCCCAATTTGGTGTGGGTTTGATAGTTACCAAATGACATTTAATCATACCTGGACACCAGTGCCTAGTCAGCAGACCAACAAAGTGTCAGGTGCCCTCAGTCCTACTTTGGGCACCACTGACCTCAGTATAGCTTCTGTTCCATCCGAGCTATTTTGGGTCCAAATCAAAAATGTAACCTCACCTCATTTCACACTTACATCATTCTACACTTTGGATTTTCACCGAAGGCACTATGAAGCTACAATATTAGGGACCATACCATGTGACATTTTAACCATTATCTTATTCACACATTCTGTTGCATATATGCTAGGTGATGCTGACATCATCAGGATTTTCTACGCATTTCATCCATACATTTTGTGATATACGTCTTGTGCTACATCCCAATTACTACTTGCTAGCATCTTACTCACCCATATAGTGATATACACTTTGGGCTAAATCATCACGACATCCTAGCACCTCATTCTACAAAAGTTTAAAATTGAAATCATCCCTATGCCACATTCAATATCATCTACACCTCATCTATTCTAGGGAAAAGTCAACAATCTTGAAAAATGCTGCATTTGTTGGAGTCAACTCTTGTCACATTTACAACACTGTCACTAAAACCATTTCCCATGTGTCCCATGTTCATTTGGGCTCTCTGTTCGTCGGTCGGGTGCTTTATCTTAAACTTGTTTTCTTGCAGGCCCGTCGGAACTTTTTGTTCAAACTGTCTCAAGTTAGTTCAGGCTCCCTATTCACCTATTTGTCCACGTTTCAGCCGCATCGCAATTCACGTACTTTTGTCACCTCATGTCCCAAAAGTCATTTGTGCATTTTTCCCCGCATTACCCACATCGGCCGAATCGCGTACATTGTGCTTCACGTCCCGCGTGTCCCAAATGAACCAAAGGTCATTCCAGCTAATTTTTCCCACTCTTTCTGATGCCTACTTTTTGAGTTGGTGGATATGAATGTAATGCACATTTATGACCTTCTCTCTCCTAAAATGGCTATTTCATAAACTGCCCCTACGCATTTTTGCACACGGCTTTCCCATTACCAATTGCTCATACCCTTGTAATTAAAATCTCTGTGCGCGTACCCATTCCTTCTGTAATTCCATCAAGAGTTCAACTTGTAACTTTGTTTTTCAAATTGCTATCAACATGAAGATTAAATTCCAAGGTCAGGAGCAAGTTTCACCACTCGAGTCTTTCGTTCCCGATATCAGGGATAGTGAAGTTCATCACCTGGACTTTGGATATTTCTGGACTAGGATGACAGACCTGAACCCCTCTCCTATGGAACAAATGATTCACGATAGTGGCTTGGCATTATCCATTGGTTTCCTGATCTCGGTGCAATGTATAGACATGGTACTCGCCTGCAGTGCTCACTTTAACCCCGACTCGAGCGAACTAACAAATGTGCATGGGGAGCTCATTGCCAAGCTTAATGCGGCCACCATTAGTGCTACCCTAAGGATTCCCGAAATGGATAATTCTATAGTCATTTCCTAGAACCAAGCATGGGCACTCTTCAACCAGAACAGTGAAAAATATAAGGCAAGGGTGGCTAAGTCATGGCTAAAAAACCCTAAAAAGGGGGCATCTCATTTATCCAAAGCTTTGTTTCATGTCGATTTCAATGAGGAACTATCAGATTTCATAATCTTGCTAGCTCGGGTCATGGGCTTACCCTCTACCAATGAGTTCCATTTCTTGATGTGCCCACTTATTAACATGGTGTGTGAGGGCACTCAGAACATCAACTGGGTAGAAATCATCAGCATGAACTTGGCAGAACAGCTGTCCAATGTACAACAAACCAAGAAGTTTTATATGACTTCTTATCTGATGTATACCCTAGCAGCATCAAGGCAATGGTTTGGATTCACATATATTGATGCTCATAAGGGTGATCCTATATATGCTTACTACCCTCAATTCACCCTGGAAACTAGTAATTGCAACTTCAGGAGGGTAAATGATGCTTTCACCATGTACATTGCAAGACTTCTAGAGAGTGACACTACAAGAAGGTTCTCTGATGAAGCCATGGACCTAATAGTGAAGTACGGTGCCTACTTCATCCAGTTCAGGAAATTCTCTTATATCAGGCTAGCAGGCTATGAGAGCACCCCTCTCAAGCTCCCTATGTTCTGTAGTGATAAAATGGCCTTGATCGAAATATGTAGGCAATTGGACAAAGTTGCACAGAACCTGCAGGGATAAGAAAATCATTGGTCTGTACTTCCTCATATCTTTGGGAATCTACACATGCAAGATGGCTCTGGATGCACAAAACATGGAGAGAGCCCTAGCTCCCATCACTGTCCATTTCTTCAGGCCAAGAACTTGTTTTGACTTGAATAAATTTATTGAGCAGAACCTCATAATCAATTACCATCATAGGGTAGACACAGAAGACTATTGGGCTGACTGTGCTGATGATTTTGAGGCAAGAGGAGACATTATGGCAGGTTTTCCTCTTCAACTAATTCAAGAGCTTAACTTGTACCAAGTTCCTGAAGGGCTTCAAGATGACAATTCTGACTTGTTATCATATGAATATGACACCTTGATCAAACACACTCCCTTGGAGGATTTGGATTGGTTCAAAAAAGAGAAGGACGATCTGGCTAAAATACTAGCCCCTATCCTAGTCAGAACCAAAATTTGGTTTGACAGAAGAGTTCGCGAGCATAGAAAGCATTCAGGGGAGTCCTCCTCCAAGGACACCTCAACACCAAGGAAGGAGGCACAGACACCAAGTTCAGAAGTACCTGTATAGACTCCTCCTGCCTCATCAACTAAAGGGCCTACATCCTCTACTCCTTCCTCATCCACTCAAGTGTATCAGAAGAAAATCAAGGAGGTCAAGAGGGAGCCTGTTGAAGAGGATCCCCTGATAAAGCATTTGGAATTACCCTTGGGACCAGAGAACATTATTGTTCTCAGTGAAAGTAAAGAGAGTGAAGTGCCAGTCTCTGTAGGCGCTTCAGAAGCCCCAATGACTATAGAAAAAGAGATCCAAAGCACTGAGCCTCCAAGTAAGATTGGCTCCTCTTTACCAGAAGCTTCCACTGCCCCACTCACATCTCAATTAGAGGAAATAGCAGTGCACACTTTGAGTGCCATGAGTACCCTTTCTCTCGGTCCTCTTGCCCCCTCTCTTCTCCCTCCTCCTCTTTCACATGGGTGCAGCCTTTTGTTGATAGTAGAAAGAGGAAGTCTTCTTCTCAAATTTCAGGACCCAATTTTGATGTTGTGGTGGCCTTATTGGGCACTACCCCTCCTGCTCCTGCCAAGAAAGCCAGGACCACCTCAATAATAGTCTCAGATGCTCAGGGTCAACAATTCCTGGAGATAGCCAAGCCCAAGGTTGACAAGCCGAGAATAGGATTTGCAGGCGTCTGATCTAGAGCTTTCAAGGATGTCCCATTGGAGAGTCCACCCCTGAAGGTGAGATTCACAATCTTCAAGAAACAATCACCAGGGTCATTGGGAGAGTGGAAAAAGGGAAACAAACTATAGAGCAGCTGGAAGAGCAGGCTTAGGTTCTTACAAGTTTCATCAAGTCACTGCTGTCCAAAGATAAAGTTTTAGACCCCACCCCACTGACTACTCTTCCACCACCTGTAACCCTCAGCCAAGATTAATTTCTGAGTATCAAGGATATACACAGTACTCCAACTATGGAAGGGCTATGGAGGCTATGGTGGATGATATTTGTTGCAGGATTGAATTTCATTGATGAAGCCTTCAAACTCAATGGGAAGGTGAGTAATTTGCAACAGAAGCTCTCCTCCACTATTGGGAGCATATAGATAAAGAACTCAAACTTTGGAGCAGTTGCATAGTAGAACTTCGCCTCATGGGCAAATTGATGAAAATATTTTGATGGCAAGCAAGGTCTTTGATGATGCAAAGGATAATTTGTCAAAATCCTGGGTCTACAGTGTGGAATGGAAAATCAAGGTGCTGGAGGAGGCTTTGGGAGAATTAAGAAATAGCTGGCAGAAGGGTGAGGCCTTCAAAACACTAGTGGTATCATACTTTTCAAGGATATACATTGCCATCTTCATGATGAGACTTCAGGTGTGCCTCTCTCCCTGTACAAGAAATCAAAGCTCAATTCAGAGCTTTTGTCAAAGGTGATCTATTCAAGGAGGATTCCATTTCCAAGGAAAAGATGAAGGAGATCTGCTCTCTCTCAATCTGCTATTGAAGAAGCAAATAAAGATTATCATACTCATGTCGAATTCAAAAAAGAGATGGAGAAATGTCTCAGATTTTGGACTCAGTCCGCCGCCAACACATCAGTCCCACGTGGCAGAGACATAGCAGAGGCTTTGAAAAGATTTAGACAGCGGATCCTCAAGTCAATGGGTCCCTCCTCAGTCATGAACACTTGTCTTCTTCTCCTGAATTCTTCTCTTCTCTTTCTTCTTCTCATCTCGGGATTTATTGTAATTAGTTGGGGTATTGCGATTGAGCATCCCTTTAACTAAAGAATATTAGTTAAAAGAAGTAGTTACCAAGAGTGTAACTGATTTGTAAAACTATATAATGGTCTCTCCTACGCCATTTTGAGGGGGAAGAACTTGGCTTATTTTTGAAAGTGTAAATAAATAGTAAAGAAATCAATATAGAAGGATTTTCATTCTTTGTCTATCTGGTTTCCTTTATTCATGGTATGTCTATTTAGTATCTTGTTAGATCATTTGTCTACATTATGCTGAGAAGCTTTGTATTCTTGCAGATGTTATTTATGGAACTTTGTGTCTTTTCAAATTTCATCTTATTAATTCATGATACAAATGATCTTATTCCAATTCATTATACCCTCAGCATGCATAAGGAATTACTCTGTCATCTATAATTCTGAGAATGGTGCCTTTCTGCTCATTCTCCATTCTTCATTCCTCAGTACTTTTGTGATTGATGATTTTATTTTCAAAACACTTTCATAATATCCAAGTTCCACAATAAAACCATGCTTTGTAACATGTGTAAATAGGTTCATTTCCTGAATAAGGGAACCTCTCCCATTAAAGAGGAGGGACTTCTTGTCCCCTGACTGTTGCTCTTCTTGTAGTCCTTTTTGATGACCAACAAGCATGAAACCTAGTAAGGTAATTGAAGTGCGCAACTTGATTTCAAGCACAAGAAATGTTCTCCGTTCCTAGAATAGGTTTTGCTATCCCTTCATTCTCGTTAAGAGCACACAGAGCTAAGTGAGCTTCCAAATTGGCTAATGAATGCAATACCTATTTCGAGATTTTTGGCCAACGGTCCGTGCATAAGGTAGATGAGAGATTTCAGTCCATTACGAAGAACTCATGTTTGTAGCAGGAAGGAGCTGACCTGCAAGTAAGGCAATTGAAGAACCATATCCTATAGTTAGTACAGATAAATGACTTGTACTGCCTATACCTAAGGAAAATATTAGACTAAACCCGAAGGTGGCATACCCCAAGTTTTAATAGGAATTAACATCACACCAATGCTCAAAGAATTACAGTAATCATTGCAAAATTACGAAATGTACCTTGTTGAATCATCCAAGGCAATCAGAAGAACCCATGGTCAAGCCCTCATGGAGTTTCTTCAATCATTGAGGTTTTACCCATGACTCTCACTGCATATTTTTTACTGTGGATTATACACCGGTACCAATCAGTGAGTAACCGATAGAACTCACCAAAATTGGTGATATTATTAGCTTACAAAATCGAAGGCCAAATGCATGCTTGTGAGGCAAGTAGTTGGCCTTGTCTTAAGCTTCTGGCAAAGGATTAGGGAGAGTGCAATACAGTGTAAAACAATGACTCAAGAAGTGTAGCCAGTCGTTCATCAGGGTAATGTCCACATTAGAGGATGACAGTGAGGTGTAGGGTGTTGTGTGAATAGATCTATGGAGGTGCTAGTTATAACATTTTCATCCCATGATTTGCACAAATGCGCATCCTAAGAAATGTACATGCATAAACATCCGTATAAGTCACTACTTACTAGTTCATGTACTCAAGACACTATCAGGTCCAAGTTGTCACATAGACAATGAGTAGCATGGCTTAGGTTGAGGATGATCCCCAACTATTCTAGAATTGATCCATTCTTCTGTTTTAGAGAATGGGAATAGATGATAACTTGTTGACTTGTGACCCTAGGACTCATAGCAGTGATGGGCTTGATGTCCTTCTCTGCAAACTCTTGCATCATTGTGTACTTGTCTCTGCACATGAGGGACACAAGTGACCATTCTATCACAAACCCATCACCTGAATTCAAAACATGTTTGTTTTTGACCAACCCAATGGGGGAAAATAGTCATACCTACAATGGAATCTGATGGCGGTTCAACCAACCACTCATAGTACACCTGAACCGATGCCGAATAAGCCATAAGGTGGGCTATTTATTAGTCATAATACCAATAACTTGGTTCCTACCGCTGTAATATAACCTCCCAAGGGATGAGTCTGACCCATTAGTATCAAGTCCATTATTAGGTCCAGTTTTGGATGTGGGTAAAGGAGTACATCAAATCCATGGGTGTAATGTAGACCTAATTACCCAGGTCTTACTAAGTTTAGAAGGTGTAGGGCTAGGTCAATGAGGTGGCGAAATGAAGGATGGCAGGTTTGGAGATGTGTGATTTATATAGTTATCAAGGTACATTCCTTATCCACAATTGTGTAAGGTTGGTGGTGAGGTTCAGGTTGCAACATGAGATGCTGTAACACCCTGAACTGTTGTTACTTTCTCCTAAGCATTCAAGTGTTGATATGTGATTTCTTGTAAAAGGATGTGTTCCTCGATTCAGAAATCATGCTTGATATGTACTGAATTTCTTGCAGATTGCAGATCTTGACTGAGTCAAAATATGAATAGACTCTTTTATTTATTTCATTTTGTGTCTGAATATTAATCTGATCACGGAATGAATTATAGAGATATTCTTCTATAATATCTAGACTTGGATCAGTGGAATTGATCCAAGTAATGCTTTAAATCTGTATGTGATAAATTATATCACAGACCTTGAACAGGTTGCAAGGTATGGAAGTATTTATTAAGCTAGTCAGGATTATGACTCAGGCTGATCTTGAGAAATGAAACGGTTCCCGATATCAAAGTATATCTGGAAGGTCTCGATTGTAGACCAGGTAATAATTCGTTGACATACAATTCTGCAATAAGAACGGGAGCTAACTCTGTTCTAGAAGGTATGTTACAGGTCTTTCCGAGTTTTCAGGACGAGGACCAAACTGAATTATTAAGGGTTAGTAACCTAAAACTAAAACCTAACCTAGGGGTTAGATTATTGTTAGTCTAACCTAGACCTAGGCTATTAGTTAATATCCTAAGTTAGTATCTTTGTGTAAAATTGTTAGTGTGGGCATTACCCTAAACTCTAACCTAAGATACTAACCTAACTTTGGAGGAGATTATGAAGGGGCCTATGAAGGGTGGCGAACCATGGGCGGTGTTTCCCATGGCAATAAATGTAAGGGATAAGGATGAGGGACAGGTCATGGCGGAGATTTAGGCGACGGCTAAACGGTGGGGACGTGGCAGGTCGCTAAGTTTGGAAATGAACATGAGTTTTGGATTGACTGTCACCAAAGCTGGCGGTCGGTGGAAGTTGAGTTTAAGCGGGAAAGTTGGTTTAATGGCATTTAATTTTCTTGGAAAGCGAGCACGGAACTCGCGAGAAGGCATGCAAACGGGAAGTTTGTGGGTTTGTTTGGCTTATCGCGATTTTCGGTTTTTGCTCTGCTGGTTTACTGGTTCTTCGCACCAGTTCTCTTTGAGTTGCATGGCAAGAATGAATTTCTCTGGCTCTTTTCTCTGTCATGGAGGATATATATGTGATGGAGACAGCGAAATTTTGTTGGTCGCTTTATCGTGGAAAAAGAAAAGGAAGTTTGAGCTCTTCCTGTGGTCTGCTTCGGAAATTTGATCAACATACAGGCATGCTAGGCCCTAACCTTTAAATATCTTGCTGTTTTTCAAGTGCTTTCATTAAAACAACTCTGTTCAAATGTTTTGTGAAGATTGGATGAATTTTCTATGAGATCTAGTTTGATTTCTGGCACTGTATCTCTTCTGGTTCGATTTTTTTAGTTTCCTCTTGTTGGGTGTTTGTTGAAATCGAACTTCGACTCTATTTGTTTGTGTATTCTTCCTGGCTTATGCATGTGAGGTATTTATTTACAAGATTCGAGTGTTCGGCCTGTTTGGCGTGAGCCCTTAGAATATACCTGTGTGTAGTATAAGACTGCTGTGTGCTTTTGTTTAGTGGTCGTTGTTCTTGTTATGGAAACCGTATGGAACGATTTGATGAATACTGTAAGATTTGTCAGTATTATCGCTTCTTTGGAAACTCTGTCGTGGGCTTTGTTGACTGTGTTTAATAATACCCTTTTGGGTTTTCATTGCTTCCTAATTTTTGGTTTGGAACAGGCAACTGTTGTGTTACCGTAGTCTTTGCGACCCAGCAGAAGAGTTTTCCTTGTTTTTGTGGAAACGGGATTAATGTTGACTCTGTATAATATTGTTACTGCGGAAGTTGTTTTCCTTGTTATTGTGTTAGCGGGATTACTTGTGGACTGTGTGTAATGTAAATACATCTATGTTTTTTTTATAACGACTCAGTGGAGTCCTTGATTGAATCACATATAAACTATCTACTGTTGTGGATGTTGATTCATCCTTGTGTTTTGGTTGTTTGCTTTCGTGGAAGTCCTTTAGAGAAAGGAACAGTCCTTCTGACCCCCGGTTATTTGTAATAAATAATCAGTATAGAATTCCTGGGTATGCTTTTTCATTTCTATGTGGAAGCTGTTCGAAAGTTCGAAGCGGCTCAGTTGCTTTTCTTGCTTGAAATGGGTATTCGATTTGCTTCACTTGTTTCATTCTGAATGTTAGCCATGAATGGCATATATGTATTTATCAACAAATTTCTATAGTATGTTGTGTAGGGTTCAGTGGTTATAAGTGCAAAACCTTTAACAGTTACAGTGTGATTATATAGATTTAGACTATTGTGGCTTGGACGACTCTGAGGAGTCGATTGAATGATTCATTTTATTTTTGAGCCAATTAAAGTTAAGTTGTTGGTATTTTAAGTGCCGTCGCGACTTAATGGAATAACATGTATTTCGATTTTGTTATTGCGATTGGAATTCCTTCGTGTTTTTGGGATTTTGAGGTACAGATTCTTAGGTGGACATGTACGTCTTCAACCTGTGCAAATTAGTGTAAAATGATTGGCAGAGAGTAATTTGTTGTCTGATTATTGTTATGCTTCGTTGATGAATGTCAGTATGAATTCTTATGCATTTGCTTGAATTGATACCTCCGTTTGAATCATTGGAATTCTGGAAAGGTAACTAGTACTTCTGTCTCTTTTTGAGCTTGACCTTGGACACTGTCTTTGTCTACTTTTTGAGGTCCTTGAGTATGGATGACTGTTTCGTGTTCTGACCCTGTTGGGTAAGTCGCGAATATCACTCCAAGACTTGCATGCGGCAAGGTAAGGATCGTTGGGATGAATTCCTTTCTTTTACTTCAGTCCGATTTTGACTGAGCAAGAATATGTATGCTATGTTCTATTCCAATTAATCTGTCCGATTCGACTGTGCATGATTTGGAAATACCGTGTGGGCAACATAGCATAGTCCTTTGGGAAACCTTAGATTGTTGATGCAATAAGAGTTGTTGTTTTCAGCGATACGCTTGTAGTTCTTGTTTTCAACTTGTGTCAATGCCTTACTGTGTAAAAGGAACTAGCATTGGGCTTAAGGTTGTTACATGAATTGTTGATGTGTTAGTTGCTGTACAGGAGTTTTGCTGTGTTTCTATTTTCGCGATTTAGAACAGTGATCTTGCTTGCGGCTTGTCTAAATTGTTCATTTATATACTGGTTGAAATGTTTTCATATGTGAAGGCAGTACAGTGATGAACTTATGTGAAAGGAAGTATGAATGGTTTGGTTCTTTCTCTTCCTTTATTTAATATTATTGATAATTGACTAGCAGTGGGAAATTGTTTGTAACATATTGGTGGAATCCCGAATTGTTATGATATTTCCTTTTTGGAGAATGAAACAATCTGACCAATGTTGTGATTTGGATTTAATGATTGTTGTGTACATTCGTTCCTTGTTTCTTAATATTTGATGAAATATTAGAAAGTGATTAAGACTATTTGTAACAATGGTAGAGTTACATATTTGTAATCATTTTGTGTTACAAGGGCATAGTCTGATTATGTTTACTTATGTGAATATCAGATCTCATTTAAACAGGGTGTTTAATGAAAACAATTGATGGATTGCAATTGTTTTAAAAGTTAGTGCTTATCATGCTCAGTTCATTGAACTGACTCATGTTGACTATTTTTGCAGATGGTTGCCGTAAGAGGTAAAAACAATGCAGATCTGGCAGGCTGATCAGATAGTTTATTTGATTTATAAAGAATTACAGCTTGATTTTATAGATGTACTATATGTGAAAAGATGTTTCTTTTCCGTTAGCATTATATCAAGCATGCTGTTGCATAAAATGTAATTGTATGAGTTTTGAAAGGAATGAAAATAAGTGTTTGATACTTATGTGTTGTATTCTATTCTGAAAGATGAACTTCTTCGGTTTATGTAACGAAGGGGCATAGTTATCTTTGTATAATATGGATGCTTTTGTGATTGACAATGAAAGCTTGTAAGTAATTAGACTAAATTCTTATGAGTATTTAGTAGTTCTAATTTGTTCTAGCAAAAGCAATATTGTAATTTAATTATTGTCTCTCTAGAAGATAGGTTAAAATTGAGCCTAAAAGAGAACGCTAAACAAGTTGGATTGAATTACTAATCCCTAGTCCTAAGTATAACAGGACAATAGTAAATTGGATTCTTAATCATTTATATCTTTAAACTAAAAAGTATGATATAAATTCAGTTAAGAGAACTGATAGGCAATCAATGGAGTTTCAGATGGCAATCTCAAGCATAGGTTATGAGATATTGTCCCATTCTGTTGCTTTAGAATCAGGTGTATTCTAATGACTCCTTGATGAGAGCGTGACCGTAATACCTCTACCAGTAATGAGTCTTTTAGAGGAGGGTCGTCTTAAGACAAAGAATCCAGGGATTTGGAAAGGCTAACCTTAGGGAAAAGTCTTTAAAAGTAATTTAAACTCAAGTGCGTAACGCTTGTTATTGGGTAGATCTTCTCGAGGCGGATTTAAAGGTTGACGACATAAAGTCGACTGCAGGGCTGTACCTCCGAGAAGATTAGGATCTTCTCGAAGTTACAACAATGCAGGTGACTTATGGCGACACCCTTTGCATTGATCGCTAAGATTTACACTTGATTTCGCACGAGTTACCCTGGGACCGATTAAGAACGTGGTCATGTTATAAGACTGCCTCGGAGATTTGGGGTATCATGACACACTGGTTGAACTGCAAGGTTGAACCAGTATGTCATCATATCCCTAATCCTCGTGGGTATCCATATAACATTATCACCTTGTTAATCTGCCTCCGAGTGATTCAGTTGTGAAAGGAAGGACTGACAGTGGTCAGTATAAGACATTCTATATAACATATGAATGGGGTGAAGGACGTATTCCAGATTGACGAGTATGCCGTTAAGGAATACGAGACATGAACAGTATGTTTCAAATCTTTGGCCAAAGTATCGCAAGCTGCTGATTGCGTTGTCCTAATTCACCTAGTCTAAGGGATGAGATGCCGATGAATAATGGTAACAGTTATTCAGTTAGATTCCTTGGACAGAGCATTCTGAATCCCAGATTAGGGAAGAGAACCGCCAGAGTGTTGTGTTAAATAAAAACACTAACTCTTTTTACTCATGAATAGATCGGTAGATTACCGAGTCATGGAATGAATAGATCGGGGGTATTCCGAGTCATTACAGCTGCATATGGTTGTCTGTTATATAAATGGTTATTTGGATTGTGAGTTCTAAATTATGTATTTAGAACCAGTATGTAATTATCAAAAAAAAAAAATTGACTTGTTCTATTGTCTAAAATGAGGATGTTACACAATGAGATAGAAATGTTCATCATGATCATAGAAATAACTACATGTTGGTGAAGGATGGGATAAGACAAACTTTGATTCCATTAAAAGAAAATAGTGATGATGTGGAGAAGAGTTTTTAGATCTTGATGATTTCAAGGAAAAAAATTCTTGAGAGAAGTGAATAAGGACAATGCATGTTTTTCGTTCATAGTCAGCCTTATGCAAGTTGTCTGCGCAACATCAAGGGATGAAGCAACACTTCCATGGGAAGTGAAGGATTTTTTGAGTGAATTTCTAGAGGCTATTTTAGAAGATTTACTAGACATGTTACCACTGATGAAGAGTATAAGTCATCACATTGACTTGATCCTAGGTTCAGGTTTTCCAAAGAAAACGACATATAAACTGGCATCAAAAGAGAATACTAAAGTGCAAAAGTAAATTCAAAGGTTGTAATTTAAATTTTTTAATTAGAGAAAGTTTGAGCTCATATGTGGTACCAAAAGTTCTAGCACCAAAGAATAATTTAGAATGGAGAATGTGTAGTGACTGCAAAGCAATAAACAAAATCACGATTAATTATAGATTTCTATTGCCACATATTGACTACATAATGGATTGTCTCATTGGAACACAATAATTCACGAAAATAGATTTTATAATAGACATCACCAAATCAACATAAAGAAAAGAGATGAACAAAAGATCACATTTAAAGCATGAGGATTGTATAAGTGGTTGGTTATGCCATCTAGATTGACTAACGCATTAAAAATTTCATGCGACTCGTGAATAGGATCCTGAACCTATTTTTGGGTAAAATTGTCATAGTTTATCTTGATGACATTTGGATATTCAGTAGGATAAAAGAACATTTTATACACTTGCAAAAAAAATTGTAGCTATTACGAGAGGAGAATTTGTTACTAATTCGAAAGAAAATTAGTTTTATGAGAGAAGAGCTTACATACTTGTGTTATGTGATTTCATGAAAAAGTTGGAAGATGGGTCTAGAGAAGGTGAAAACTATATTGGATTGGCCAATACCTAGGAGTAATTTTAAAATGTTAAGTTTTCATAGTGTGGCAAGTTTCTACAACAAGTTCATTTTAAATTCCAATGGTACATGTGCACCTATCACAATGGTCATGCGAGTAAATAGAATTGAATTTACTTGGACAAAAAATGTAGAAGATTTTTTTAGAAGTTGAAAAGGGAAAGTGATCAAATAGTTAATGATGGCATTGTCATATTTCTCTAAAGTTTTTTCAAGTCAATTAGATGCTAGTGGGATAGCAATTGGCACAATGTTAATAAGAAATACTAATAACATACTTCAATGATAATTTCAATGATGCCAAACACAAATATTTGGCATATAGTCATGTGTTCTATGTCAGAATTAATGGTGTCTGATAATCTTGAGTGTCACACAAGCTTTCGAACATGTTTTTTCCCTTGCTACCAACCTCTCCTCTGTCACACATTTATTTTAAGTTTTTTGGCCGTTTCATTTTTGGTGTGCTCGATAAAATTGCGGTATAAAGGAAATGTTTCTATGAAATCATAGAACCCCCGAATGGTCTGGTGTTGTAGGGCATTCGGTGTGATTGCTAAACATGGAGCTATCCTAAGTGTGGGACCTTGCAGTTAGGATAAATCTTCATAGAAATTTGGCGTCCTCTTCTTAAACCTAATGCTACAAGTACTCCTAATCCATGAGAAACAAACATCTATGTCTATCCTAATAATTCAAAGGAGACAGAGAGAGAGGGAGAATGCATGAAATGAGGGAAATCCTACACTAGGGGTGGTGATAGCACTTAGAAAAGGGTGTGTTGGACAGTCAACATGCATGAAAATAGAGTAAAGTGAGTGTAGAGAGAATGGAAAAACATCACAAACCACTTCTATATTAAACACCACATTCACATAGAAACAAAATTTTCTAAAAACATGTAATAAAACCTTTAAAATGCACAAAAATCCTATATAATAATGAGAGGCACAAAAGAAAAATAAAAACACATATAAGGATAGAAAGAGTTATCACAATAATTACTTGTCATTACTCAAGAATATGCATAGTAAATCATTTAGTAGGATGAAGGCATGTGTCCCATTACAATGCTTAGGAGAGAAGGCTTAAAAAATCTACAACTACCCTATAAGAAGAATAGAAGAGTGTATCATAGAGAAAAAATTTCCAACCCCCATAAAAATGGGCTCCGCTTTACATTTATAGGAAGGGTTTTAGCAAGAGAGAGAGAAATTCAAATTTTAAACATAAAATCACTCATAAGGGGAACTATGCCTACATACATCACATTATGGGAGCCCTTTTTGATGCCCATACCTCTTGTAATCTGCCCTGTGGGATAAGGATGTGTGTCCATAATTCATTTATTACTCCTTCACCTACCTGGGAACTATTCAAATATGGGAAATTTTCATGTAATTTTGGGTCACAAAATCCTCTCAAATTTCATTTTTGGTGACAACATTATATAGTCCTTGGAATTCCAATTCCATCAACTATAATTTTGTGAAAAATGGTGGTGTGTAAGAAAATTTATCATCATTCTTGCACATGTTACTTCTTTGGGCTCAATCTCCACATACCCACATGATCACTAAATTTGGCCATCACCATCAAATTCTTCTCTGAAAATCCTTTCCATCAAGTAAAATTTTGCTAAAAATGGTTTTAAAATGCCAAAGTTATGCTAGATTGAAAATGGGCCACCATTTTTACCTTCCTTCTACCCATCAAGTTCTATTCTTCACCTACCGAGTCATATTCAATACAACTTGGTGGTTCAACACGTTACCTGGCTCGATGCATGACTCAGTATTCAAACTTCCACCTACCGACCACCTATGCAATGGCTCGGTGATCTATGTAAATGACTTGGCGGGCTTGTTTGAAATTTTCTTGGGTGGGAGTTAATGTTTCAGACTTTCGGGCTCCAACGCTTCAAACTTCTCCCTCTGGCCATTTCAGGCTTGAGCGTTCACCAACTCCAAAATGAAAACCCACCAACCCCTAAAATGAAATACCCCCAAATCCTGAAACCAAATTTTTGAATGCCACATTGCCAAATGATTTTAGGTTTTGGGCTTTGTAAACTTTAGACATTTTGCACCACCAATATCTGATATGCATGCACTACTAACCCAAAAGTGGACTCATTCCACCTAGGTTGACTCCCGAAAACTCCATTTCAGAGTTTGGGTTCTTTTTCTTTCGAGAAAACTCACCTCATCGTTTCGGAATTCTCCTCACCCCAATTTCCGAAAATTTCCTCCCGCGATCTTTGAATGCTCAAACATCTGAAGTCCGAAGTCTTCAAAATTTAGACTCTTCTTTCTTCCTGCTCAGCTTGACTCTTGAGTTTTTCCCCTTATGCATCACCCGATCTCCATTGTGTTGTTATTCGAGCTCGCAACGATAGGCTCATTCTTGGCCAGCTCCCTGTGGCCACACTTTGACTCGTCAAGCTTCATCTGAGCCTGAATCCATTTTACATATGGCTGACATGGCCCTCAACTCATTAACCCCCATTATTTAGCTCGAACCCTATGTCGCAAGCTTGGCTCCGCAGAGTCTTACTTTCATCTTGATGCCTCATGTCGTGGCTTGCCGGGGTGAGTTCTCCATTGAATTAAACTTTGATGCTTTCCCACAAACTCAGTCACATCAAGTTACCTTCTCCTATGAAACTAACTTGCTTCTCAGGCCTCCAATGTCGAGTTCCTTATGTGATCTCAATGAGCCCTTCAAACACCCTACCGCATATGTCATAAATTGTTTAGTGCCTCGGCTCAACGAGCTGACCATCCATCTCATTATGGCTTGGCTCGCTTAACCATCCTGACTCACCAATGTCGATAAGCTCATCTCCACTCTACGAAATTCATGATGGCTCCTTGCATAGCTCATGAACTGAGATCCTTTCCTTTGCACAACACATGAGCTCTTGATTCACCCGACCAACCTACAACTCACTGAGGTGAGCTCCTTCCATGCCTAAATCGTGGCTTCCAATGTAACCTGGCTCACCGAGTAGCTTTTTGAGCTACTTGGCGAGCCCTCCTTTAGCTTATCAGCCCAATGCATGATTCTAGCTTGATGAGCTACTCGTTGAGCAGCTTGGCAAGCTCTTTTTATCTCGGTGGCCTCTATAAGGCCCAAATATGAATTTTTGACCTCGAAGCTCTATCCCTTGAATTTTTTGAATTTTTTATGTCAGAGCCTCGGTAGGAGTGCATGTAAAGGGTCTTTTAGGGTCATCATGTTTTTCCCCTATTTTTCCTATTTTGGCTGGGTATGGGCCCTGGGGCCCGCATTTCATCATTTATTTTTAGTGATATTAAAGGTCAAAACTAAGAAGAGAAAAAATTCCTCGATTATGATTTTCACTCTAGAATTCCCTGAATGTGCTCCTAAAACCCCAAAAACTGTTTGTGACTCATTTTTGACCCTAAGTGCCATGCTTGGTGTTTAGGTTATGTCGGGTCCCTATCATCCAATTTGGCATGAGGGGAGAAATTAGATAACATGAAAGTTGTGCAACAAAGAGGGGATATGAAGAAAAGGCTAAGGAAGAAGCCACGTGATAAAGGAATTTCTTGAATCTGTTAGATAAAGGCAAAGTGTAAAAGCCGAAAAAAGAAGCAACAATTTTGTGTGGGTTTGGAGTTTCTCGTGGGTCTTCAGATTTCCGCATAAGCCAGAAGCCGCGTTATATAGAAGATGTTGTACAATATGAAAAAAGTCGTGTAATGTAAAGAAAGGCGTACATTATAGAAAAGGCCGCGTAGAAAGGAAAAGCCATGTAATGAAAGGAGTAAATTTTGCGCGGGTCGTGGGTAAGTCAAAGCCGCATAACTCACCCAAATGAACGTTGGTTTTGGGTCTGTGTTAGAAGTCATCGTGCTTTGAGCAACTCATGGTTATATATATGTGTGTAGTTTTTGAATCCAAGTGACAATGGACAAGTAAGAAACAAGAATAAAAGTGAGAAGAGGAAGATAGAGCAGCAGATAGAGCATATAGAAAATAGGAAACACGTGCATCAGTAAGCACATCAAAATAAAATGGTAGAAATAACATTACAAAATAATCTGTAGAGCAGTAGCTCGAGAGAATATTGTAAAAGAGACAAAAGAATATACAAATCCATAGCTTTGAGTTTATAAGAAGTTTTTGAATTGAATATAATAGATATATTTTTTGTGTGTTTTCTATTTGGGTTGTTTCTTTCCCTGTGTTGGTTGCAGTTGGCACTAAATTTTGCCAACAACATCAGAGCTAAGAGATTGTGGAACTTTTGAATTCTTAGTTTTCTAGGTTGAACACTAATGGCTTCTAGCAGTAACTTGTGGCAACAACCCTCAATATTTGATGGGAAGAACTATGACATATGGTGTATTAAGATGAAGACATTGTTCTCTTCTCAAAAGCTATGGGAACTAGTTGAAGGCGGATATACAAACGTAACAGACCAAGCTGCATTCAATGCACTGACTCAAGCACAAGAGAATGCTTTGAAGGAAAATATAAGAAAGAATGCGAAGGTTGTGAGTTATATATCAAAATGTTGTCACAGATTCATTATTTCCCTAGTGATAGTGTGTATAAACTCCAAACAAGCATGGATACCTTATAGAATGCTTATCAAGGCTTGACAAGGTGAAGGTAGTTCCTGCAGATGCTGAGGAGAACGTTTTAGACTCTTCTCATGAAAGATTCAGAAGTTAAGTAAAATTTCTTACATCAATGGACCATATTCAATCACCGAGGACTAACGGATACGTGGTTGTAGAACATAGGATCATAGAGAAGGTATTAAGAAGTCACACCTACCAGAACTTTGATGAAAGGTTGTGGTTGTAATGTGGGTCTAAGGACTTGAATCAAATAACAGTCGATGAGTTGATGAGTTCTTATCAAACCCTGAACAAAGGCTGAGTAGATCAGCCAACTTCTCCAATTGTGGGACACCGTGCTTCAAAACAAATAAAAATGGAAGAGGCAGTTAGAGGACCATACAACAGAGGAAGAGGAAGATTTAGCTCCAATGCTAAAAGTGAAACACATAACTTCAACAAGAGCCACCTAGACCTTGAGGATGGTAGAAAGGGAACAACAACACTTCCAAGGTGGTTCTTCACAAAGATATGAAAAATGGGAGTGTGCAATGTTATTACTTGCAAGAATTTGAAGGAGAAGACATTAATGCGAGTGACACGTAGCACAGAAAATGAATATGATTCTTGAGAAATATTGATTATAATGCAAGCTTCAACAAGAAAAGGAAGCTAACATGGGAAGCTAATGAAATGACAAATAATTTATTTTTTTCACAATTGGAACCTTTTTGTTTTTTCAAGAAATAATACAAGTGACAGTAAGGTAGGCCTGCCACTATGTACTTGTTTTTAGGAGGACTTCAATTAAGTATAATTAGCATAGTCAATTACAATGGAATATGGAGGCAATATCCACATGCAAGATCCATCACTAAGCATGGTCTATGGTAGAAAATTCAAAGTATATGCCTTAGCAAGTAGAGGTTGTACAAAATGCAAAAGCTAATATCCAGAGTCGTAGCATTTATAGATGAATTGATGTAGAGAAGAAGAGGAGAAGGAAATATAAAGGTTGATGTGTGAATCACAACAACCAATAACATGCATTCAATTCCTAAAATATACTGTTGCAGTATCAAATGGGCTTCTATAAATTTTTTGGAACACCCTTGGGAGACAATGAAGGTTGGTTGAGATCTGAATCAAATGGCTGTCATGGAACAAATCATATCCAACATATTAATGCCAAGAATGTGATATCTAGTTTATTAAGGTAAAGACATTGTTTTCTTCTCAAGAATTATGGGAAGCCCATGGATCACCAAATTTTAAATGGGTATTACCAAGTGTGTGCACTTTCAATACACTCAGTAAGCAAAAATAATGCTTGGAATAGCATATGTATATCATAGGATGACTTTCCTCAATGGTCACCATGGCAACATGGATTGATTAAAAATCAAGCCAATGCTATAATAACATTTTAAACTCCAAGTAGTTCTTGGTGTGTGTGTGTGTAATTGTGCCCTAGGTTGCACACTTGTGGTTGAGTCACACTTTGTGAGATAGGTGATAGCTAGATGTAGAATGTAAGTAAATGTTTGCATGGAAACAATGAACTTCCCTTCTATGAAGTGTGCTAAAGATGAACAAAGGTGTCCTTGGATGATAAGAAGATGGGGATGCAAATGAAGCTCTAGATGCCTTTGATGGATGCAATCTTAGGTGGTGACATAGATAGATGCTTAGTGATAGTACAACTTATTATGGTCACATAAGATATTTATATGAAAGGACCCTTGGATAATTTCATAATTAACCAAGGTACCGCGATGAAAAAGTTCCACTAGATAAAAAAAGAAGATGCTCAAAAGATAGAAAAGCCCAAAAGGAATGATTCTAAAAGGTAAAAAAGGAGGAGTCAAGGGAAGGAGCTATGGGGCACCAACTTCTAGATCCTACATGGTGCTACATTCAAAGAATGTAAAATCAAATGATATAAATTTAATTGCAAAAGGTGTGAAGACTAAAATGATGAATAGAAAAAAATTTGAAAAACTTCAAAGACATGGGTTTATTAGTTAGGAATCTATTTAAAACCATATCCTAATAGTAGTTTTGATTTCTCCAGTAGGTAAATAAGGAAACAAACAAAGTGCATGATTTAAGTGTCTACATTACAACCAACCACTATGTTGGATTGAGGAAAGTTTCAATAACATAGATAAGAAATATCTTTTTTGGTCATGTAGTGAACAAATAGGACTAGAGGTGATTCTTCATGTGCTTTAATCCTTCTCACTTAAGAAGTGTGCCAAAATCATGGATGTATGATGTCCTTTGTGTCACCCAGATGGAATTTTTGTGTTTTTGGGAGGATGATTCATTAGTATCACATTTCTAAGCATCTTTCTAACCCAGCTTGTCCTTTAAGTTGTTATGTGAATGGTTTGAAAATGTCATAATGCATGTATATTGATTAAGGTCATGTATGTAAGTTTAGAATATTGATGATGACTTGCTTCTTTCCTTGGACTTGCCAAGTCTGCTTGAAGAATCACAAACAAGTTCAAATACAATATCATTGATAATCCAAATTTCGCATATCAATATTTTTTTATAGCTATATGGGTGAAAATGGGAACATGTTCTCTTGAATTATGATAGTTTTAAGGGTACCACTATTTAATATTTCCAAATAAATTTTTAGAGTGTTGTATTCAGGTGATCCTTTTTTTTGTTACTAAGGGAATTTGGGAGCAACCATCATCTCTGTCTAGATGACTCCTATTCAGGGTTCTAATCTTCACTTCTCCATGTTACTCCCCTTTTTACTCTCATATGACCCTCTAATGAATGTATCTTCTGTTTTTAAATGATTTGCAGAAATCATATTTATTGGTCTTGAAAAGGCCAATTGTAAATTAAGTATTCAATACAGTTCTAAGACCATGGTTGACCAATACTAGTTCCTACCATTATATAAAGACTTTGAGAATAATACAGGGGGAGAATATATATCAAATGAATTTATGAGGTGCATTACATTTCCTGTAAGTGAGCACTTCAAGAAATAATTCTTCAATAAGGTATACACCTGTAAAATGGTGTAGCCTGGGAAAAGATTTATTCAAGAAATGCCAAGAATCATGATGCAACACTAAAGGATTGTCCTACTTTGCCACCTTGGTATTGAAGCATTTGGTTACATCAGTCTATTTGCATTGAATACTGATGCCTACAAAGAGTGTTTCTTGAACATGATAGCTCAACAAGCATGGAGATGGAAGAAAGGCAAGTGTTTAACACTTGAGATGTTTTATGGATGTGTTCCATATGCACATGTGTCAAAGTATAGTGAAAAAGCTTTTGTATAACTGGAAGAGAAGTGCATTTTTTTTGGTATAGTTTTAGCAATCAAAAAACTTATAGATCTGTATAATCCATTTATAAAGGAACAGATTATCGCAAGAGATGTAAATTAATTGAGGAAGCATCTTGGGAAGATGCACAAGAAGTGGAACAATCCTCAAGAAAAAAAATTTCACATCCTTCATTTATGCTGAAGCAACAAAGGAATAAAACCCAACTATTTCACTAATGTTAATCTACCCATTTTAGAAAGGTGTTGAATCTTCCCAATGGGGAAATTAACAAAGCATGTCAATGGACCTTATCCAATGTAATTTTCATAATCATCTAACTTAATTAAATAGCACCAAGGTAGAACTGATTTTTAGTTTTCAAGAGTTTATGACTTCAAGGTTGATGTACAATGAAGATGAAATGATTAATTGTTTCTTTATTTTTAGCTAATGCTACCATCTAATTTATTATACATAAAGAATAATGGCAATTAAGCACCAATAAATGGTAAAGAAATGGATACAACTCAAATGCATGTAACTAAAGAAGAATCAAATTTGGGAGCTAGTTATCTTCCAAAAGGAAAGGAAGTGATTTGGGTTGTAAAGTGGGTTTATAAAACCTCAGACTACTCAAGGTGAGAAATTGAAAGACATATATAAAGAAATTATAGATTAGTTTTGAAAGGCTACACACATACTTGTGATTATATGAGCCATTTTCTCCTAGTAGCAAGGTTAGAACTTGAGAACAATTGTCATTGCCATAACTTTCTCATTATTAGTGGAAGGTTCATCAAATGATGTAAAATCAAGCTTTCTTGATGGTGTAATTGAAATATCTCTAGATATTATGTGGGTCACCTTTAAGATGGAGTTATGTACAATCAGCATGAAAAGAATATTATTTAATAGCAAGCAAGTAGAAAACTTTGGTCATGGACTCAACACAAGGACCATTTCCTTGGTTATGTATTATCTCTATGATTCAATGTTGATTAGTTGGGTATATAAGGATTTAGTCTTACCGCTACAATGTATGGTCCTACACTATACATCCATGATATGATAGTAGAGATTTTGATTTTATTTGTATTCAGATGATTTAATTTTACACTGGTTTAAGCAATAATAATCCCCTGTGAATATTAAATCGGCCATGAAGACTCTATAATAATGTGCATTATCACTTATTGAATTATGTCTTGCAAAAGCCTATTTCAGTCATCTCTCAACAATAGCAGATTTTTGTGTTCTAAACATGAAATATAATCAATTAAATTTGAACATCATTAATGTTGGATAGTAAAAACATCTACAACAAGTCTAAAGCATATTGTGATATTCAAGAGTCACATTTATATGCAATTTCAGAAGATTACAAGGTTCATGGATTTCTGAATGTAATTCTAGCAAATAATCAAGTATTATTGATATTCATACCGTAGTAATGGTATTCAATAAACCATGGCCATAGGTCACATTTGATGCACACATACATCTCATTACTAAAGGCAATAATAGAGTACATGTTGAACATTCATAATTAGGATATCTTGGTTTCAAACCCTACACATAAGGTACCAAACAAAGAGTCTTGCATATCCTCACCCCACGATGTTAATTTACAGTAATGAGGAAATTTTAATTTGCAAGACCTTCCAATAACCTTCAATGCAAACCTCATAAGGTAGGTTGTGAAACTTGGAAAATTGTGACAACAATGAATTGTGGGTACTCTTGAATGGCTCTCCAATAATGTTGAGTGCAAAGGCTATGAACATAGATTATCCTTTGGAAATCAAATCTAGGAGATGTGATATTGTCATGATTAAGAGGATTTGCAAGGAAAGTAGAGCCCCATGCAAAGTATAGAGGACAAGTAGTTAGAAGTTTGGTTCAAATTTGAATGAACATGGTAAAAATAGCGATGGGGGAGATTACAACAGTTCACATAGGGGAATTTGGAATTAATTGCATGTTGCATCCTTAAAGGTGGTTGTACGTGTAATTCAATTGTCCCCCACCTTTTAGGATTCTAGAAGTGTAGTTAACTAGGATAAAACATGAGATTCCAAGTGGATTCTAAGTGAAGTTGACTGAGTGGCAGTTGACTAGGATGTGACACACTCATCACATTAGTTAATCAATAAATTAATGATAATGCATAATTAACATTAGCTAAATGGGTACTAGGGATACATTGGGATTATTTAATTAATAAAGGGTGCAATGTGCATGATTAATTGATTTAACCATCTCACATATGGTCTTCATAATAGTGTTGGACTAGGATGTGTGAGGGAGATCAAATCTCATAGTAATTTTATGCATATGGTACATTAATTTACCCTATTTAAATGTGTATTACACTGTAATATTAGCTTTAAAGATTGTAGGAATTTTACTCATGACTATTACTAATATTTTTGAGGCTTCTATGCATTCCTGTCAAGCAACTTCTTGTGGGATAAGGTGATTCATTAGTGTCTAATTTTCTATGAACAAGTTAGTTCAAATAAGGATTAGAGAGTCTAACTGCATATTAGGGTTGGAGAAAAAAACTATATTTACTTTTGCATTTCATTCATTCTTGAGATGGTTCCATTCAGTTCTTTACTCAGGTCTGTAGACACCAAATTTGTGTCTTACGACCCCTTGTGACCCGCATCTCATTCTCGCAATCGAACCTCACCACCTAAACCTTACACAATTATTTATTAATTACCTTATAATTAATAAATCCACATCTCCTTACCCTGCCACCTCACTTCGCCACCTCATCATGACCTAGTCCTAACCCTAAACTAACCTAATTAAGACCTATAACTTGGTACTACATCCACACCCATGACTAATGTCCCCTCACCCGCACCCAAAACCGAACCTTCTAGTCACTTGACCAAGCCCACAACTGATCCCTCGGGAGAAAAGGAGGGAAAGTTGGCTATTTTACTAAAAATAGCCCACTTTGACCTAACCGATGGGTTCCTACTCGACCGCCGTCGGTTAGTAACCGCCATCGGTTCCCTGTAAATGACCTCCCCCAACCAAAACAAAGGTCGAAATTCGATTTGGATCAATCAGGAGATCAGAAGTCAGAAATCCAGATTTCTTGGCCAACAGAGACAAGTGATTGAGACCTAAAGACTTTACACAAGGAGACCAAGCCCAAGACTCAAACTTCACTTAATCCAGAGCTTGATACTAATTGAGTCATTGGGAGGATAGGTATCATCATCACCTTGCCAGGACCACCTGAGCCTCCTTCGTCATCACTAATGACCTGCATCTCATCAAAAACTAGTAAGTAGTCTCTTGTATGTACCTCTGTTATAACCCATTTCTTATGATTCTAGAATCACACTCCATACTACTAAGCACCCTGCCTCCTTCATTCCTCTACTACCCAAAGCCATCTCACCTTCTAGTCATTCTCCATCACCCTAATCCCCAACCTGATATCAACCTTCTAGGGAGCCCCAAAACCTTATAACCAACCTATTTTACTAAACTACCCCTACCGATAGCCCCTACTTTTTCCTAGAACCGATGCCGGTATCGGTTATCAGTGACCACGAGTCCGGTTATCGCAACCGCCATCGGTTCCTCTGACTCAAAACCAAAAACCAGCCTCTTTCCCCTACCTTGCTTTCAACAGGTAAACAATGATAATTATCGGAATTTTACATCTTTTGTGTTAATTCATATTAGACAGGGGAACTGACCACCTTCGAAAGGAAGTCTAATATTTCCTGGGCCCAAGGCAGTTTACCTCATTTATTGTCTAATCAAAATCTTGTGGTCTTGCATTCTTATTTGCAGGTAGTCCTTCCAAGACAAAAAGGAGTTCTTCGCAATCGGCCTGATCTTTCTCTATGGTACGCGCACACCATCTCAACACTCAACAGGTATTCCTCCTAGCCCTAACCTCATCTGTTTCTAAAAGGAATGAAAGGATAGAAGCAACTCTATTCCCAGAAGCCGAAACATTCTGAGTGAAACATTTTGGCACGCCCAGTGGGACCCATTTTGGGTTTCTTTCTCTTGCTTATTTTCATTTTAGGGAGCATACTTGCTGTTGCTGCTTTTGTTATATATTTCATTTTGGTAAAGAATTTGTCTTGCTTTCCTAGTTTTGCATTAGTGAAAGTCATCTCTTTTGCTTCATCGAATATCATTTTCGATTTGGGTTTAAAACACGTGCATTGCATTCCTGCTTGTTGTTCTTCAATTCTAGTGAACATAGATTAAGTAACAGGTCATACACGTGGGGGTGATATCCACGGTATTGACAGGAAATTAATCTTACTTTCACTGCACAACACATACCGAATCACTTCACAATTAACACAACAGCTCAAACATCCCCCCTTTTCCGCGGTATTCCTCCGCCCGATTGAGGTAACCTTATAAGCCAAAACAAACTTGACATTTCCCCTAGGTCTTGTTGTTTAGGATTCTGACATCATCTTACGTCTAAAGGCATAAGCCCACGATAATTAAAATTAACCCTAGGGTTAGTCTCTGGATTTGCGTGTGCATCTTGCTTGTTTTCAAATTCTGTTTTCTCTGTCATACTTTGTCTTCTGTGATCAATAGAACAGTTTGATAAATATACTCAACATTGTTAAAAATCAAATTAGCAGCCTCTTATATCTTCTTATCCTAGTGACTTTTGACACCGACATCGGTTAACTGACCGACGTCATTTGCTACTGTCTGACCGACATCGGTTACTAAACCGATATCGGTTACTATCTTCATCAGCCCCTGACAAACCAGCAACCTACCAATTCATCATTCTGAGGTTGTTTTTGTTCTTGATAGATTGAAACTTTCCTGTGTGTTCTTGTCCATGGTTGTTATCACTCGGAAGCAAGCCGCCGCCATGGTTTCACATGCCTGTTCTGTGTCTTTGCCTGAATCACCCCCTTCACATTCTATAGGGAACCCTATGGACACCAGTGAGATCCCCCAAATTCCTGTAGGAGATAAGGACTTTGCCAAATTTCTTGGATGCTAATCCTAGCGCTGTACAATACTATTTGTCTCATGCCCCCCTGACCGTACGCCTGATGGTCAACTCCTTATTGGCATGCCTATTAGTATAGCTGCTCATTTAGCTCCCACTCCACCTGATAACACTGCCTTACTTCCTGCATCTCTTAGCCCCGTCTCCCAATCCGACAGCTTCAGAGGTTCATACGACACCGATTAGCTTTCCTTTGGTTAATCCTTGGACCCCACGTATCATTACCACCAACTGCCCCTATCTCATCTCTCTTTCAGACCACTCCATTCATGACTTACTCTCTGCCACCTATTCACACGAGCTTTCCTTCTCAAGCTCCGCCCACCTTTTCATTTCAAGCTCCGCCTCAACATCTTATATAGGACACCCTTCGGTCATTCAACACATTCACACGTACCTTAGTCAACCTCAACACCTTATCTATGCGGACATCCCTATTCTTTACAACAACACACCATCATCTCATCCAACCACAGATTTCATCAAACAAATGATGGACAAAATGCAAAACCTGGAGGCTTCCGTTTCAGGAAGTCGTAGCACCCTGACATACGAGCAAGTTTGTCGAGATCCTATTCATCCTTCTGTCCCCCTTATTCATATCCTCGTCAATGGAAATTACCAAAATTTACTCGTTTTAACAGTAAAGAGGATCCTCAACAACACTTGCGATCATTTAGACATGCTTGTTATTTGATTGCCCATGATGATGCCTTGTTACTCCGCACCTTTCCCATGTCCTTATCAGGACCTTCCTTGGAGTGGTACAGTGCTTTAACCCAGCACTCAATCTTCTCTTTTAACCAACTAGCCCAATCTTTCTTGGATCATTTCTCCATTAACATTGCCAAGAAAGTATCTATCACTGACCTCTATGCCATCCGACAATTTGAAGACGAATCTATCGCATATTTCGTTGGACGATGGCGGGGCCTTATCAACCAACTTACTTATGCCTTGCCTCAGGCTGAACTCATCGAACTATTTACGCGGGCCTGCGCTAAGCACATTTCTCCCTACCCTCCAAATTCAAACTTTCCGCACATTCGACGAGGCCTTTACCATGGCTTGGAAACTAGAAATTCGAGCCTTAGAAGAAGAGAAATTACGGTTGCGTAACAAAAACCCCAATTTCCGAACTCCAAGATTCCACCAACAAGCCAAACACCACCACTTCTCACGCATCCACTTCTTCGAAATCAAAAGGAGCTGTCCACGCGGTGATGGTCAAATCTCAAACACCGTCTAATACTCCACCGAAAACCACCTATAAGTATAAAGCCGAGCCCATCAATTACACTCCCTTGGGAGAAACTTATGGCATCATCCTGGAGAAAATTGCTCAAAGCTGGAGCTATCACCTTGCCTCCTGTTAAACCTCACTCTGGGTTTGATTCCACCCGCGCAATACCTTCTTGGTACAAAGAAAATGACTTCTGTAACTTCCACCGCGTAAAGGGACACAGTCATGAAAACTGCAAGATGTTGAAAAACATAGTGCAGGAAATGGTTGATGCAGGGGATATAACCCTCGATAATCCTAACGCCCCTGCTAACCGAAATTTGAAAATTTTCAACAAGCCATTTCCAAATCACTCATCCAACAGTAACGTGAACCAAGATATCTTAGCCGAGGAGAGTGTTCATGAGATCCATGCAGTCTTCGATTCTCAGCCAAAAGCCTCTATCGAAAAAATTTTAATCAAGCCTCTTCCACTAACACAGGAGTTTGAACCTCCTTCACCACCATCAAGCCAAAGTGAAATCATTCCTTTACCCATAGAAGAGTTAACTTCCCGGACTTCTCTTCTCATCAACGAGTCTTCTTACACCACATCCCTACAAGACTGTGAGCGGATGTTATCTAATTTATCTATTTCCCAAACGTCCCCTTCTACCACTCTTGCTACACAAGAGGAAGGCTCGCCACTCCTTTTGACATCCTTAGACGAGAAATCTCTTACACTAACATCACCACATTCTTTAAACGTGACAGATCCCCTCGAACACGCCCTCCTACCTATTAGTCCCTCATCGCCTAAATCTTTTCAACGACCGGTTGACCTCTTAACATCTATTGATACAGTGCCTCATCTACCTCCTGTGTCACACCCGCAGTGGACTGGAATTACAACCCACCTTTCTTCCGTACAAAAATTACAAATCACACCTGGAGACTTTCATTCCACAGAAGATAGACAGGCCCTATGGGAACGTTTGAGTACCCCTTTTTCTACTCAAATGCAAATGACTGATCCTGATGTCTCCACCATATACCCGAAGTGCTTACAGAAGCTTAAAATGCCCCTGTTCTCACCTTCACCCCCCTCACCTCTACCAAATGCCCCGTCCACTTCTATCAACTTAACCAGATCTTCCCATACGCTTGGGACCTCACCAATGCCCAGTCTAATGCACCCGCCTAAGCGACTCGATCTATCCAAAAATAAATCCACTCCGCCACCTAGGAGACAAACTCAATCCGTGCCCATATCACAATCAAAACCATCATCGTCATACCTACCTTCCATATTGGGACCCCATCCCTCTACTGTTATCCAATTTTACACACATGGAAAAATTGGAAAACAGGGCCTTATTGCTATCAAATCACGACATTGGTCCCATGGACCCACTTCTAGTCATCAGTGTCAAATAGAAAATAAAGAGACGAGTTCATGAGTAGGAAATGTAAGTTGGGTTGTCCAACTTTGGCTTGTCATAAAAGAGTCTCGATAGGAGCGGATAATGTTTCGATGGTTGGCTCATTGAGGCAGAGAAATGACGAGCTCGAATCGGTTTAATTCAACATGGAGAGATTGATGCTTCCTTGTTGGATTATGAATTCAGTTTTAATGACTCGACAAAGACAATAGCTGCCTCAAGATTTGGTCAAGCTTCTTCCATGGAAGAGAATTTCCAAAATGAAAAGGCGAGACAACTCAATTAAAACCTTATCTCATTCTTCTACTACAGCGGCAAGATTTTACAAAAAAAACAACTGATCACGACTATGGTCGCATGCAACCAGAACATCAGGATCAACGCCAACGGTTCCTTGGGATCACCCTGCGGCAGCTGTCGCAATCAACTCTCTCTGGAGGCCACTCATTTTCTGAGATAATTTTTACTTCTCTACCCTGTAGCTGCTGCGTATAACCAATTACTTCCTCACGGCACTTTCCTAGGATAATTTCAGTTCTACGCTCAAAGCGGCCGAGCATTCGATGCACAGGGATGTTGCAGTATAGTAGAAGCCCGTTTGAGCAAGTAAGTTGTCCAATGTTGTTATCTGATCAGCATCGTATGCATCCTCAAATTCAGGATTTTCCTTAAAGATATTTTTATGAAAATCAATTAAGTGACAGTAAGAATGTTACCGGGAGACTTGATTAAATTTATTTTACAATGCAACTCATGGAAACGCATCTCATAGAGGTGGAACTGTTTCATATCAGAATATTCATGGAGCATAATTTGCTTTGCAATTATATGAGCATCTTCAGCGAGTCACTAAGTTGGCGGGCACAAAGGATTCTGTCGGGATTATCACACCTTACAAGCTACAGCTGAAATGTTTGCACTGAGAGTTTAATGTTATCCTCAAATCTGTTGAAGGAAAACTCGGCAGGAGAAGATTCATGAAGATCCTGCGCGCTGGTGGGAATAGTGGAGAAATTGGATCGGATTGCCAAATCTCCATGGCGAAGTTGAGGCCGGGGCCCGTGAATTAATTTGGCCAAGCCGTTGGACGTGGGAAATAAGGCAAGCAATGCCAAGGGGAAATGACGTGATGTCAAGCCAAAGAAGAAATCCCGGGCGTGGGAGAAGTTGAGTCTACAGCCAAAAAATGGGAGAAATCCGGTCAAACTGCCAGGCGTGGAAATATAACCGTGGCAAACCATGACCAAACTTCCGTGAAGGGGAGATTCGGGCAAACACTGCCAGGCGTGGAGATTTGACGATGGCAATCCGTCATGAGACTTCCGCATGGCAAGAGAATGAAAATTCCGCGCAGCTTGGAGTGGTCCGAGTCTTTGTGCGAGTCACACGGAGGGTGAGTCGGAGAACGTGGGAATGAGGCAGTGGAGGTGTTTAATAGGATTGACGTGGTTGTCTGGTCGGCCATTTTGTAAACAAAGATGGGCGAAGGAGGCTCTACATGTTCTGCCTACCACACTGAGCATTCAGTGGTCGCAAGACAAGCTCCCACGCACAGTTGCAGAAAACAAATATTCACTGCCGTGTACGATGGATTGGAGTCACGCTGTTCAAGGCTTCATAAAATTTGCCCGAACCAGGAGATGAAGGTTTATTATGGTGCAGAATGAAACGATTCGTATTGCTCAGCACTTCTTCTCCTAGAAGCGAATTGAATGTGAAGGTCAACTCTGAAAATACCTGGTCGGACCCGTTTTGTATGCCACATCTCTATCACATCGTAAATGGTCTCTTTGAGAAACTCTGTGTGCAGTAGGCAATATTTATACCCTTCCATTATATACGTCCAATCAGACAATAACAGTTTTCTTTTACCAGGTTCAGAGAAACTGTGTTATTTTTAACGATGGACGATTATACTGTAGTTTCGAGCTGATTGTATCTGCTTATTTCTATTAGCTTTGATTCACGACTAAGGAAGAATTCATATGGTTGTTACCTGTACATTTTTCCAAGGTCCTTTTGGTTGCCCTAGTTTTTTCAACGTATTTTTTTTGAAGGGCTTATTTTATGTGTTGCAGATTGTAACATAAAGGATCTTTTAGTTTCTAAAAAATTAGTATATTGTGTAGCTCACAGCTACCTATGCCATACTAAGATCCCAATAGTGGCATAATTGTTGATTGGAGCCGAGATTGCTGAGTGCACTACCCAAATACCGAAGGGTCTCTTTGGCCAAAAAATCAATCTAATGCACAAAGTTGATCGGCCAGATGATTCAGTAGCGAAGGAAGCCTGATATGAAATGAGCTATGGCCAATGCAAGGCTCGTGGAAGTCAGATCAACGTGAGCCACATGAGGTTGAACTCGACGACGAGTTGCAATCAATGGATTTATAAAGTTTAAGTTGTTTGAGCTTTATAATAATCACCTATAAAAGCTTGATTATTTTAACATGAAAATGATATTGACTCGGTGTTAGGAAGAGCTCAACGTGCCATTAAGGTACCAAATCAAACCAGATTCGATGAAATGATGTGTGAATTTGGCTCAGAAATGAACTCGTGAAAAGGGCTCGGATGACCAAGTCACGTTTGCCAGGAAATGAGTAAGTGAGTTACCTGAGTTAAATTGAGATGGGGAATGAAGTATCTGGGCAAGTTAGGCCCGTCGGAGGAAATTCACAAGTGAATCAAACAGAGTTTTGAGACTTTCAATCAAAGTAATACATGGGAGGCTGAGAAGCTTGAGTCAATCGTGGAGCTCAGCAAAAATGAGTTGAGCTCGGTGGAATGTTTGAGCTCGCAGCTGTTGGGAGTCTTTGGGAATGACAAGGTGGTTTCATTCGAGGTAGACCAACGCAGCGTCAAGAGAAGTTTAATGTAAGGAAGCTCGGATCGTTGAGTCAGTAGATGACAAGGAATAAGAGGAGTTTGACTTGATCATGGAGTAAAAGACAAAGCTTATTTTAGAGCTCGATGCATTGGTGGTGAGTTGGCATGCAGGCAAGGAAAGAGTTAGAGTGGGGTTCAAAATCGAGTGCAACACCGAGTTAGAGGATTCGAAGCTCATCGAATTTGGTTATGTGCAGATTCTATCACATGGACCCCCTCCTCTTCAAGTCAAACGGGTCAACGGGGGGGGTCCCAACATTATGTTAATTAAATTAATATTTTTATTTAAATATTTTAATAATAATATTTATTATTATTATTTAAATATTTTATTTAAATATTCTTTTAATTAATTGAGAAGACTTGGTCATCAGGCAATTAATGACCCATGATGGAACCTTCTCAGGTAGTTCAACTAACTGTAATAAATACATCATGGGCCTTCATTTTAGGAATGTAATTATGACATTTCCTCTTCTTTCTCACATATTCTTCTATAAATGTAAGTTGGAAGCTCATTTCAAAGGGTTCCAACAGTTCAAACAAGTTGGACAGTTAGATATCTCAGGCAAGAGTGTATACTTTTCAAGGGTCCTCTCTCTTCTGCAAGTTGTTCTTGTGTGTTGAGAGAACTTTCAAGCCTCCTCTTCAAACTGTAATGGCAACTATTGCCTCTTCTGAATGTATGATGCATTGTGCATGTTATTGAAGCAATAAAAGTGTGTGTTTTGTGACTAGTCACGGTCCTTTCATCCTTCTATGCTTCTTTGTGCCTTTCTCATACTTGCAGGTACACTGTGCAAGTTTAAGTTTCTATTGCAGGTTCTTGGAGTTCTGTGCTTATCGAGTGGTGAAGTATTGCATGCAGTTGAGTTGTGGTGTATGTTCACCCTTCTTAAGTTCATCCTTCTTCACTGGGAAACTAGTATATTTCTCGGTCTGATAAAGTTTAACAAAAGGAACGCGTGTCTCTTAGCCTGTGGTATCCTGTACCCTCTCTAAGTTGCAGTAGGTGAAGTTGACCTGTGGTGCACACACCCTCTTCAAATTAACCCTTCCTAAATCTGAAGACACCCTTTATTCGGTGCATCACCATCCCTAGTATAGTTTCATTTCTGTAACTCTCTTTTCCTAAAACCCCCATGAAAATGTTAGCCTAGGACTAGATAATCATTTTTGTTACACTCGGAGTAGTACAGCACTTAGTTTAGGAAGAGGAAGCCGGCCTTCTCCGGAGGTTCACCTCGAGCCCAAGTCCCACAGCTTGAGAGGTGATCCCATGTGTCCCAATCACACCGAACGTCCTATTCACATCCTGGCCATTCGGAGGGTGCAGTGATTTGGCGACAACATCTACCTTACATCAATATATCATACCTCCTGCGTTTTCTTCAGAACAACTTACGCCTTCCGCACCTATACAGAAATTCCAGGGTATAGCAACACCTTCACTCCGCGTATCCTGTCCACCTATCAACCCTAAACAAATACCATCATCAAAAGATTTGTTTTCAGTTACTCCTATTTCCCCATGGTTGTTTTTTGATACCACGTCATCTGCGGCCTCATCATCTAACATAGCTTCTGCGCCAAAGAAATCACGTTTAGTAAAAACCATGTATCAACACCCCTCGGCTAAACCGCCACCCATACGAACTAACCACGCCCAAACATTACTAAAACCCACACAATCAATACCCTCATCCTCTTCCGATTTTGACCCACTCAAAGGATCTTACGCCAAAATCCTTGCTATGTTAGTGGAGAATGCGACCATTTCCCTACCTCCACTTAGACCTTATGACCCGTCTAAGCCCCGACCTATGGATTACGATGAGTCTAAAATCTGCGCTTATCACCGCACACCAGGACATGATGTGGAGGGATGCAAAGCTCTAAAAACCATCCTTCGCCAGTCACCTCTCCCGGATAGAAAGATTAAGAAAGACAACTTACGAAGGGAGAGACCTTTAGTTTCCATTCCCTCTCCTATACCAATCTGTCCCCCGCCTCACCAAGATCTATCATTATTACAACCCCACCTCTTGAAGACCATGAGTTATCCCCACCATCTTCCTCATCTCAGGTCTATGAGATTAATATGATTAGTGTCACTACTCGATGGCAGAAAAACAATGGGAAAGCAAAAGAAAACACACCTGCGGCATCTCTTTCTCCGTCAAACATCCCGATTGCACCACCACCTAAAGTGGTCATTCGCGGACCCGCCTATCCCGTCTCTAATGGCATTGCCCACCGAAATATGATTAAACAGCTTCACCAATCACCCGTAAAAATGACACTGTATGATCTCATTCAGACTTCTGAATCTCATCGACAAGCTCTCGTTGAGATCCTTCAAGGGATAGAGGTTTTTGCCTAATGAAACCCTGCCTGTTACCTCCATTCTAACACCCAATCACGTTGCTTCTCTCACCAAACAACCCACTGCCCCAACCACATCTGTCTCTGTACAACAAGCTGCTGCAGTCAGTTTCTCTGAAGATGAAATTGTCGACTTTGGGTACAGAAGATCCCGACCCTGCCCTTTTCATCTCCGCTTATGTCCAGGACATTCGAGTACGTCGGGTTATGATTGACGGGGGCGCTAGCCTAAACATCATCTCTTCAAAAGCCTTCCAACAGATGAACATCCCTTCTAGTTGCATGTGTGCCAACCCCATCATGTTGCGGTCATTCAATGACGCTATTACTTCTACCTTAGGCACCGTGATCCTCAACATTCGCGTAGGACCACGTACTTTACCCGAACTCTTCTATGTCCTTGAGGGAGAGTTCCAATATAATATATTGCTGGGTCATTCTTGGATCCTAGCCATGGGATGCGTTCCCTCAACATTACATAGATGCATAAAATTTGAGTACGAGGGGAAGTCTTACACCGTAAAAGCTGACCCTCCCCCCTTTAAAACCTGCAATATGTTATACCGCCCTAACGATGTGCTTATACCAATCAAGACACCCATACATTCAACTCAACCGTCCTCCTCAAATGTATCTCAACCATCCACCCCAACCGCGCCTACGCCTTCAATTGATGAAACCACCATCGCAAAAACCACTTCCCTTCCCGCAGCTAACATTCCAACCTCCGACCCCTTAGTAGATGTTTTTCAGCACCTTACGCTGGGGGGAGTACCGCCTATATAACGTTAGTTCTTTCCCTACCCCGCAGGAGTACGGACAATTACATGCACATCCCACCTACGACCGTCGCGTGGGGGAGATAATCTCTTACGGACCACCCTATTGCCGCACTAACCTAACGTATGGGGGTGTTGACGCATCCTCCATTACCCCTGAACCTCCTCTTGGTGTGGTTCCTTTCCAATCCGATTTTCAATACTTGACAAATCGTCGTTTCGCCCTCACCTTCTTGACTCGCTGTGCGTGGAAAGGCTTTGGTTTTGGCCTTTACGAACAAGGCCGACATACACTCATTCCCGTGACTACCCGTAAACATAACGATCGCAGTGGTCTCTCGGTTTTCCCGAAACACCTACACAGGAGACACCTCCTGTCAGCTGTATCCTGGAAGAAGAAGACGTCGCCCCTACCAAACCATCATCACCCACTTTGCCATCATCACCCACAGAATCTATAGACCCTGAATCCATCCCCCCTAACTTTTTTTTTTTCATAAATGCTATCTTCATAGGTCCTCTCACTTATCAACGCGATAATGAGGACCCATCTTCTCTTCCCCTTCTGTATCCAGACATGATCGAAGAGGATTTGCCTTTGATTAATGTTGTTGAATGCTAGGATGACGACTCCATCCTCACTTACCTTGGCGCGGATGATTCTTATATTCAACGAGCCTTACCATCTGAAACCCAAACTATGCTGAATGAATCTACCATAGAAATCAATATCCACACGGAGGAGGATCCTCACATTGTGAAGATTGGATAATCCCTTAAACACATCAGAACAAGCTTCCTTTACTACCTTTCTCCGTGCTCGTAACCAAGCTTTCGCATGGTCTTACGCTGACATGCCAGGAATTGATCCTACTATCGCCGTCCATAACATCACCCTAAACCCCGATTCCAAACCAGTCAAACAGAAATTGAGAAAAATGCATCCATGCATTGCTCTCTTGGTCAAAGAGGAGCTCCAACGACTCCTTTCTGTTTCCTTCATCTTGCCTATTGACTATCCTCAATGGATTTCTAACATCGTACCTGTCACTAAAGCGACAGGGGGACTTCGGATATGCACAGATTTCCGGGATCTTAACCTCGCTTGCCCCAAGGATGACTTCCCCCTCCCAAGTATTGATCAACTTGTTGATCTCACTGCGGGCCATGAAATGCTTTCTCTCATGGATGGCTTTTCAGGATACAACCAAATTTTGATTGCCCCTACCGATCAACACAAAACTGCCTTCATAACTCCTTGGGGAACCTTCTGTTATTGTGTCATGCCATTTGGCCTTAAGAATGCTGGTGCTACCTATCAGCGGGCTATGACCTACATTTTTCATGACATTATGCACACTATCCTTGAAGACTATGTCGACGATCTTCTCGGCAAGTCTAAACATCGTAGTGAACATCTCGATGTTTTTAACCATTATTTTTGATCGCCTGTTACAATATTTTGTCCGCCTTCAACCGAAGAAATGTGTCTTTGGTGTTCTTTCGGGAAAACTTCTTGGCTTTATCGTCTCTTTGTGTGGCATTGAGGTCGATCCATCTAAAGTCAAAGCTATCCTAGAAATGCCCCCACCCAAAAATCTCAAACAATTGCGTAGTTTACAAGGTAAGCTCCAATCTATCCGACGTTTCATCTCCCAACTCTCGGATCGGTGTCAACCTTTCCATCACCTCCTTAAAAAGGATATTGCATTCCAATGGAGCGAAGAATGTCACCAAGCCTTCGAAGCTCTCAAATCCTATCTCTTGCAGCCACCCGTGCTTATCCCACCCCAAGACAACCGCCATTTCTACCTTTACCTTTCTGCCACCCGACCACGCTGTAGGAGCCATGCTTGCACATCGTGACTCTGAGAATCACGAACAAGCCGTTTATTATATAAGTCGTACTTTGGTGGACTATGAGACTAGGTACACACATGTAGAAAAATTGTGCCTTGCCCTATCATTCATGGCCACCAAACTCCGACACTACCTTCTAATTCACAAGACTTTCGTCATCACCAATACAGACCCCATCCATTACATGTACGCCAAACCTCATCTGAACCAACGCATTGCTAGATGGCTCATGCTTCTCGCCGACCTCGACCTTGAGTTTATCCACCAGAAATCAATCAAAGGATAAACCATCGCAGACCAACTTGCGGACGCTCCTTTACCGGGGGAACAATTTACCAATTTCACATTTCCCGACGAACTCATCGCTACTCTTTCCCTCACAGAGGAGTCGTACCCAATGACCCTCTTCTTCGATGGATCTAAATGCCAGCGCGGCGGAGGAGCCGGCGTTGTTCTCATTCCTCTCAACGCTGAACCTATGCCTCTTTCATTCCGACTTGATTTCCCTTGCACTAATAATACAGCGGAATACGAGGCCCTTGTTCTGGGTCTCCAAGTTGCGTTACACTTAGGTATCAAATCTATCAACATTTTTGGCGACTCTCAATTGGTAGTCAATCAAGTTATGGGCGTCTACCAATGCAAAAATGAGGAACTTCAAAAATACAAACACTACGTGGATTCACTTCTAGCTTTATTTACCCACTATTCTATACAAACCATTCCCCGCTCCACTAACAAATTTGCGGATACTATGGCTTGCTTAGCCTCGCAAATTCCCATCGCGCCAACTGACTCTGAATTATTCGTCGTGGTCCAACAACTTTTTGCCCCATCCTATTCAACCCCGGTAGTTTGTATGATAAATACTGTGTCCACTAATTCACAGGATACCTGGTACCACCAATTCCACGACTACCTTACAATCTCTGTCCTCCCCCCTAACCTTACTAGTAACGGCAAACGTGCTTTTCTTAAAAGTGTTTCGCGTTATGTTGTCATGGGGGGGACTCCTCTATAAACGGGTATCCTCCTTCGCTGTCTAACTGGCGCGGAGGCCACTCATACCATCCAACAGGTCCATGACGGTATTTGTGGTGGACATTTTAGCGGCCTTGCCATGGCCAAAACGAATCCTTCGCCTTGGTTATTATTGGCCTACTCTCAATAACGACTGCTACGAATATGTTAAGCATTGTGTTATGTGTCAGCAACATGCCAACCTTCAACATACTCCTAGCCACCTGCTCCAGATCGCTCGAGATCTTTGGCCCTTCTCACAATGGGGTTTAGACCTTATTGGTGAGATTCACCCAACCTCTTCACAACGTCACCGTTGGATACTCACAGCGATCGAATATTACACAAAATGGGTGGAGGCTATTCCACTCATTTCAATCAAAAAAGAAAAAATTGTCGAGTTCATTAACCACCACATTATCTGTCGTTTTGGTGTTCCTCACCGCCTGATAACAGATAATGGAAAATCTTTCAAAAACAAGTTATTGCAAGACCTTTGTGACAACTTTGGTATCAAACTTAGTTTCTCATCACCTTACTATCCACAAGCCAATGGGCAAGCCGAGTCCTCTAATAAAACACTAACCAAAATCCTCATGAAAGTTGTCAATGAATCCGGAAGAAATTGGCACGATCACATTCCCTTTGCCCTTTGTGCTTATCGTACTAGCATTCGTACCTCTACTAATGCCACACCTTTTTCTTTGGTATACTGGTACCGAGGCTGTTTTGCCTCTCGAAATACAAATACCCCTCCCTTAGAATATCTCTTCAGGATATTCTCACCAACGATGATTTCCGCCAAGAGCGGTTAGCCCAATTGGAGCTTCTTGACGAACGCCGTCTTACAGCTCTTGATCACCTTCAAATCTATCAAAAACGCATTAAACGTGCTTATGATAAGCGACTTCATGAGCGTACCTTTAAGGTTGGTGATCTTGTTCTCAAAGAGAATCAACATGTAACCAAACTAGAAAAGAGCAAACGTGGAAAATTTGCTCCTAATTGGATTGGGCCTTATATAATCACTCATACCTATGGATCTTGGTACTTATCGTTTAGCTTCGCTTAATGGTAAACCTGAGCCTGAACCCCTTAATGCCTTGCATCTTTGACCATTCTACTGTTGAAATTAGTATTATATCACTTCTTATCTACCTGCCGCTCGTCCCTTGAGCTCACTTACCACTACATACACTATGTTTCCTACACTTCATAATAACAATCAGGCTCACATAGTTTGATCCTCACCTCCCCTTGATGATGCCTTCCCCTTTTTAGTCTAGTCCATGACTTCAAAGTATTAAAATAAGCCGTATTCTTATGGGATTTTCTTGATTCAAACTTCCTACTAACTAGATGCTTCACGCCAAATGAACATCTAGTCATTTAAATTAAATATAGACTGCTCCCTCGAAGGACAGCTATATGCCGAACTATTGCTGCTATTATATATAGACTGCTCCCCCGAAGGACAGCTATGCATTACAATCATAACTGCTACTATAAATAGACTGCTCCCTTCGAAGGACAGCTATACAAAGTCAGCCTTTATCAGAAGCTTCTCGCATTGATCAGCTTCGTGAAGACCTCAAGAATAATACAATCAATATCCCCTGTAGACTTCCCGCATCGATCAGTCTACATTCAATAAAAGAAAAGCCTCATTCAAAAGGACTTTTGAGTCATGGACTTGTCTATTTAGGGTAGGTTCTCTTTCATCAGAGCACTCACTTTGTAATAAGTTCTGCGTACCTCAGTTATATCATCCACCTCACCTCACCAATTGTTTCAACTCAAGGGATGTGACGTATATCCGATATATTGTGATTATACAACTCTTTTCACCTATCGACTTCTCGCCTATGCAAGGTACCTAGGGATTCAAGCTCATCCTATGTTAATATGTGGTTTGTTTAGCTCTTCTCAACTACGGGACACTCTTTCCTCTTTGCCTCGCATCTAGGATTGTGTGTTGATCTTAATCAGGACATGGTTCCCTTCTACTTGGGTAGGCTAACTTTCGCTTCCCCTATACCTTTTACAACATCAACCAATTCATTACCAACACCAACAACCAACAACATTACCCTATCATCAATCATAATATTTTTACCAACCAACCAATTGCCTAAACCGTACCAAATTGCATCCCAAACCTCCGACCCCCTTAGTATATGTTTTTCATCGCCTCACCTCTAGTGGAGTAACCCGCCTATAATAACGTTAGTTTTCTTTCCCTACCCTCGTAGGAGTACTGACAATTTACATGCACATCCACCTACGACCGGTCGCGTGGGGGAGTAATCTCTTACGTAACGGACCACCCCATTGTCGCATAACCTAACGTATTGGGGTGTTGACTGCATCCTCGTACACCCTGAACCTCTCTTGGTGTGGTTCCCTTCCAATCTGATTTTCAATACCTGACAAATCGTCGCTTCGCCCTCACCTTCTTGACTCGCTGTGCGTGGAAAGGCTTTGGTTTTGGCCTTTACGAACAAGGCCGACATACTCTCATCCCCATCACCACACGCAAACATAATGATCGCAGTGGTCTCGGTTTTTCTGAAACACCTACACAGGAGACACCTCCTGTCAGCTGTATCCTGGAAGAAGAAGGCGTCGCCCCTACCGAACCATCATCACCCACTTTGCCATCATCACCCACAGAATTGATGGACCCTGAATCTATCCCCCCTAACTTTTTTTTTTCATAAATGCCATCTTCATAGGTCCTCTCACTTATCAACGCGATAATGAGGACCCATCCTCTCTTCCCCTTCTGTATCCAGACATGATCGCAGAGGATTCACCTCTCGATTAATGTTGTTGAGTGCCAGGATGACGACTCCATCCTCACTTACCTTGGGGCGGACGACTCCTATCTTCAACGTGCCTTACCATCTGAAACTGAAACCATGCTGAACGAATCTACTATAGAAGTCAACATCCACATGGAGGAAGATCCTCACATAGTGAAGATCGGACAATCCCTTAACACATCAGAACAAGCCGCCTTTACTACCTTTCTCCGTGCTCGCAACCAAGATTTCGCATGGTCTTACGCTGACATGCCAGGAATTGATCCTACCATTGCCGTCCATACATCACCCTAAACCCCGATTCCAAACCAGTGTCAAACAGAAATCGAGAAAAATGCATCCACGCATTGCTCTCTTGGTCAAAGAGGAGCTCCAACAACTCCTTTCTGTTTCCTTCATTCAGCCTATTGACTATCCTCAATGGATCTCTAACATCGTACCTGTCACGAAAGCGATGGGGGGACTTTGGATATGCACGGATTTCCAGGATCTTAACCTCGCTTGCCCTAAGGACGACTTTCCTCTCCCCAGTATTGATCAACTTGTTGATCTCACTGCGGGCCATGAAATGCTTTCTCTCATGGATGGCTTTTCAGGATACAACCAAATTTTGGTTGCCCCTGCCGATCAACACAAAACTACCTTCATAACTCCTTGGGGAACCTTCTGTTATCATGTCATGCCGTTTGGCCTTAAGAATGCTGGTGCAACCTATCAGCGGGCTATGACCTACATTTTTCATGACATTATGCACACTATCCTTGAAGATTACGTCGACGATCTTCTTGGCAAGTCTAAACATCGCAGTGAACATCTCGATGTTTTAACCATTATTTTTGATCGCCTGTTGCAATACTCTGTTCGTCTTCAACCAAAGAAATGTGTCTTTGGTGTTCTTTTGGGAAAATTTCTTGGCTTTATCGTCTCTTTGCGTGGCATTGAGGTTGATCCATCTAAAGTAAAAGCTATCCTAGAAATGCCCCCACCCAAAAACCTCAAACAATTGCGTAGTTTGCAGGGTAAACTTCAATCCATTCGGCGTTTCATCTCCCAACTCTCGGATTGATGTCACCCTTTTCATCACCTTCTAAAAAAGGACGTTGCCTTTCAATGGAGTGAGGAGTGTCACCAAGCCTTCTAAGCTCTCAAAACGTATCTCTTGCAGCCACCCGTGCTTATCCCACCCTAGGACGACCGCCCTTTCTACCTTTATCTTTCCGCCACTGACCATGCTATAGGAGCCATGCTCGCACATCGAGACTCGGCACGTCGAGAGCAGGCCATTTATTATATAAGTTGTACCCTTGTGGATTACGAGACTAGGTATACACATGTAGAAAAATTGTGCCTGGCCCTATCATTCGTCGCCACCAAACTCCGACATTACCTCTTGAATCACAAAACTTTCGTCATCACCAACACAGACCCCATTCATTATATGTATGCCAAACCACACCTAAACCAACGCATCGCTCGATGGCTCATGCTCCTCGCCGACCTTGACCTTGAGTTTATACAACAGAAGTCAATCAAAGGACAAACTCTTGCAGACCAACTTGCGGAGGCCCCTCTACCTGGGGAACAATTTACCAATTTTACCTTCCCCAACGAACTCATCGCCACTCTTTTGCTCGGAGAAGAGTCGTATCAAATGACCCTCTTCTTCGATGGATCTAAGTGCCAGTGCGGCGGAGGAGCCGACGTTGTTCTCATCCCTCTTGATGCTGAACCTATGCCTCTTTCATTCCGGCTTGATTTCCCCTGCACTAATAATACAGCGGAGTACGAGGCCCTTGTTCTAGGTCTCCAAGTTGCGTTACACTTAGGCATTAAATCTATCAATATCTTTGGTGACTCTCAATTGGTAGTCAATCAAGTTTATGGGCATCTACCAATGTAAAAACGAGGAAACTTCAGAAGTACAAACACCACGTGGAGTCACTTCTAGCTTATTTACCCACTATTCTATCCAAACCATTCCCCGCTCCACTAACAAATTTTGCGGATACTATGGCTTGCTTAGCCTCGCAAATTCCCGCCGCGCCAACTGACTCTGAATTATTCGTCGTGGTCCAACAACTTTTTGCCCCATCCTATTCAACCTCGGTAGTTTGTATGATAAATACTGTGTCCACTAATTCACAGGATACCGGTACCACCAATTCCACGACTACCTTACAATCTCTGTCCTCCCACCTGACCTTACTAGTAACGGCAAACGTGCTTTTCTTAAAAGTGTTTCGCGTTATGTTGTCATGGGGGGACTCCTCTATAAACGTGGCTTTGATGGTATCCTCCTTCGCTGTCTAACTGGCGCGGAGGCCACTCATACCATCCAACAGGTCCATGACGGTATTTGTGGTGGACATTTTAGCAGCCTTGCCGTGGCCAAATGAATCCTTCGCCTAGGTTATTATTGGCCTACTCTCAATAACGACTGCTACGAATATGTTAAGCGCTGTGTCATGTGTCAACAACATACCAATCTTCAACATACTCCTAGCCACCTGCTACAAGTCGCTCGTGATCTTTGGCCTTTCTCACAATGGGGTTTAGACCTTATTGGTGAGATTCACCCGACCTCTTCACAACGTCACCGTTGGATAATCACAGCGACCGAATATTACACAAAATGGGTGGAGGCCATCCCACTCATTTCAATCAAAAAAGAAAAAATTGTCGAATTCATTAACCATCACATTATCTGTCGTTTTGGTGTTCCTCACCGCCTGATAACAGATAATGGAAAATCTTTCAAAAACAAGTTGTTGCAAGACCTTTGTGACAACTTTGGTATCAAACTTAGTTTCTCGTCACCTTACTATCCACAGGCCAATGGGCAAGCCGAGTCCTCTAATAAAACACTAACCAAAATCCTCATGAAAGTTGTCAATGAATCTGGAAGAAATTGGCATGATCACATTCCCTTTGCCCTTTGGGCTTATCGTACTAGCATTCGTACTTCTACTAATGCCACACCTTTTTCTTTGGTATACGGTACCGAGGCTGTTTTGCCTCTCGAAATACAAATACCCTCCCTTAGAATATCTCTTCAGGATATTCTCATCAACGATGATTTCCGACAAGAGCGGTTAGCCCAATTGGAGCTTCTTGACGAACGACGTCTTACAGCTCTCGATCACCTTCAAATCTATCAAAAACGCATCAAGCGTGCTTATGATAAGCGACTTCATGAGCGTACCTTTAAGGTTGGTGATCTTGTCCTCAAAGAGAATCAACATGTCACCAAACTAGAAAAGAGAAAACGTGGAAAATTTGCTCCCAATTGGATTCGGCCTTATATAATCACTCACACCTATGGATCAGGCACTTATCGTTTAGCTTCGCTTAATGGTAAACCTGAGCCTGAACCCCTGAATGCCTTGCATCTTCGACCATTCTACTGTTGAATCTAGTGTTATATCACTTCTTATCTACCTACTGCTCGTCCCTTGAGCCCATTTACCACTACATACGCTTTGTTTTCTATATCTCCGAATACAATCAAAATCACTTCACACCTCTCCTTGATGATGCCTTCCCCTCTTTAGTCTAGTCCATGACTTCAAAGTATTAAAATAAGCCGTATTCTTAAGGGATTTTCTTGAGTCAAACTTCCTACTAAACTAGATGCTTCACGCCAAAAGAACATCTAGTCATCTAAAATTAACTATAGACTGCTCCCTCGAAGGACAGCTATATGCCAAACTATTGCCGCTACTATAAATAGACTGCTCCCCTGAAGGACAGCTATGCACAAAAATCATCTCTGCTACTATAAATAGACTGCTCCCCCGAAGGACAGCTATACACAGTCATCCTTTATCAGAAGCTTCTCGCATTGATCAGCTTCGTGAAGACCTCAAGAATAAAATAATCAATATCCCTTGTAGACTTCCCGCATCGATCAGTCTACATTCAATAAAATAAAAGCCTCATTCAAAAGAACTTTTTGGGTCATGGACTTGTCTATTTAGGGTAGGTTATCTTTCGTTGTAACAAGTTCTTTGTACCTCAGCTATATCATCCACATCACCTCACCATTTGTTTCAACTCAAGGGACGTAACGTACACCTGATATATTGTGATCATACAACTCTTTTCAACTATGGACTTCTCGTCTATGCACAGCACTTAGGGCTTCAGGCTCGTTCTACGTTGTGTGGTTCGTTTAGCTCTTTTCACCTACGGAACATTCTTTCCGCTTTGCCTCGCATCTAGGATTGTGTGTTGATCTTAATCAGGACACTATTCCCTCCTACTTGGGTATACTAACCTTTGCTTTACCTATACCTACACCAACAACATTATCCTACCAGCACCAACAACATTACCCTACCAACATCAAATTTTTACCAAACGACCAATTGCCTAAACCATACCAAATTGCCTAAATTCACCCCTCCCTGATCCTAAGGGAGAACTACATCGGTCTGAGGCCCATCCTTGCTTTGTGCAATGGGCTATGTAGGCAGCACTTAGGAGACATGGGGTCTCCCAAGGTTAGCTCGACCATCCCCTACCATAACCTATCATGTGTGGTAATATACATATTTTTGTGTATTTCTATTTAATTACATTCCTCTTTGATCCTTTTTCAAAACACCGAAAGTCAAAACGACAACATTCTTATTATTATAACGCAAATCAACATACATATCTCGTTTTAGTTAGATGTTAAACAAATACATCTTCTATATCATCGACGCGCAGGTCGGTACTCTTATTTATTCTTATACCTTGCTAACATTTATTTAGACCCCCACGCCTCATCCCAAACTAGGTGATGATCGTGATCGTCGACCCCTCTCGCCAGGCCTCTCTGTCCTTAAAGGTACCACGGCTATTGGTACCGCCCACTGATCTGCCAATCTCTCCTGTAACATCTGAATACGCCCTCTCGCATGGAGAACTCCAGCCTCTAGTCTCACTACTCGTGACTCCGCAACCACTAACAATCTTCTTGTCTCATTCACTTGCGTTTGGAGCTGCTGAACCAAACACTGCAGCCGATCCCTCTTTGCTGTAATCACAGCTATGTCAGGGCGATCGTGTACACCTCGCAACTCTGCTACCCACCATAACCTATAGGCCTCTGTCATTCCTACATCCATTACACTGCGATCGGCAGCTATCTCCTCGGGCCCTTCTGGAGGTGTTGGCCGGGGTGGTGAGAATCCTGCCTCAGCATCGATCCTCATATATGGTCTATAAGCCTGTGGTATGTCCTGCACAAATCCAAATTGTCGCCGCACGCGATATATAGGAATCCTCTCATACTCACCCGGCCTGTGCCCTGCGATCCATCTCAATCGCTCTACACCCTTCAACTCCTCAGCTATGTTCTCTGTTACCATATAGTTTTCGTATGGCCTCCAACAGATATCCGCAACCGTCGCTCTACCCACCTAAAAACCCTAAAAACTTACCCACCTACCCACCTTAGCCTATCTAACCTATCTACCCTCTCCCTTTTTCAAATCATTTCCATTTTCTCATTATTTCCTAAAAAAGGTTAATTCCTACCCAAACCCCCAATTTAGCATAATACAACCAAATCACCAAATTAAAGAGTTTCGAATCTACCCGAACGACGACACGTCGTCGTGGTGGGATGGGTGGTGGCGGTCCAGCTGGTCCAGCCCCTCCAGCTCCTCCTGCCTATGCCATGTCTCCAATCCTAATCTGCTGGGTCCCCGGCCAATCAACTGCTGCCTCCTGCTTAATCGGGCCCACTATCAACTCTCTCCGCTAATACAATAGCTCCACCTCACTCAATCCAGCCTCTAATCCCAAGTCTCCACGTCAGACAAGTCGATTTGGATTGCAAATAACAAAAGTGACAATGACAAGCCGTATTTTTCTTTTTATAGGTTTTTCGTCTTTCACCGATATTGGTTTCATTTTGCCCTAAGGAACCGGTATCACCCAACTTTCACCCCATTCTTTGCCCTTATTTACTCCTTGCCTCTTTTTCACCAATATCACCTCTATCCACCTTTGCTGCACAACATTTGTTCACTTGTCCAGCCTGACCTACGGTCTCAACCTACCATTCGGCTCAACCTAAGGCCTCAACCTACCTATTCGGCCCGACCCAAGGCCTCGCCCTACCTATTTGGCCCGACCCAAGGCCTCGCCCTACCTATTCGGCCCGACCCAAGGCCTCAACCTATCATTCGGCCCGACCTAAGGCCTCAACCTACCAATTGGCCCGACCCAAGGCCTCGCCCTAACCTATTTGGCCCGACCTAAGGCCTCGCCCTACCTATTTGGCCCGACCCAAGGCCTCAACCTACCTATTTGGCCCGACCCAAGGCCTCGCCCTACCTATTCGGCCCAACCCAAGGCCTTGCCCTAACCATTAGGCCTGACCCAAGGCCTCAACCTACCTATCCGGCTCGACCTAAGGCCTCAACCTACCCATCTAACATGACCCAGGGCCACCGCCCAACCACTTGGCCTGACCCAAGGCCGTATCACTTCAATACCATACCCACAATCAACATTTTATTTTATCCATC
>JAHRHJ020000557.1:0-64202 GCA_019776745.2 Taxus chinensis | reverse complement strand
CAGGTATTTGAGAGAGATTTGAGTGGTGATTAGGAGTAAAGAGACAGGGAAAGTGAGTGTGATTAAGATCAGAAGACAGAAAGGTAGGTTTGAAAAGGTGGTGATAATGGCGTACGAGGAGCAACATCCAAGCAGGCCAGGGACGAGGGAAGAAGACAATGGGCCAGCCTCAAAGTACTGCAAACCAAAGAGAGGGTCAAGTTTTGTTTCTGTTGTGGATTTGACCTAATGCATTTGTGGAATAAGATGGGGGAGAGTAGGGGGTAGATTAGATATGAGAAAGAAAAGATGACACAAGGTTTAAAGGGGGTGAGTGTTACATGGTAGGTATCAAGGGTTTTCAAGATGTCTGTGTATACGAGAGGAATAAACGAGAAATTATTGTCGTAGGTGGTTGTGTTTAGGACATAACAGGGACGATCGGTTAGGGAGACCAGGTTGGTTAGCGGTACTCAAACCGGTACCGGTTGTCGCTGTAAAATGATACCGGGTGGCGTGTAGAAGGTCCAGAATTTGAGGAAAAAACCAGGGGGATTGGAGGAAATTGAATGGTTTTTTTTTTATTTGGATGTCTATGCATGCAGAGGCAGGTTGAGGATGAATGTAGGTTGTACCAGCGCGTGTCACGAATCCGAGGGAGACTTGTAACGACAGCGAATGGACATTGATAAATCATTTGGGGTTAAATGGAATCCGAATATTATTCAAGAATTCCACACGTACCATGCTATGTACAGGCATTTGATTGAGAGATGGAATCCTGAGGACCAATACCTTATATCTGCCAACAGGGAAATGACAGTAGTAAGAAAATTGGAAGATGTGTTCCATATTTTGAGACTCCAATTACAAGAAAACAGTATAGTATATCAGGATACCTAGCGCGGGCACGGGGAGACGATGATACAGTAAGTATTTGGTCCATACGCACGAGATTTAACATAGCGAGGTTTGTTCATTACGTTATGGGATAATTATGCAGCCACATCCTGAGGGAGACAAGGTTAGTAGATTACTAGTAGAATTTTAATGGATAGCGGTGGTAGGGTTATTATGCATTACCGAGGGAGAAGGGGGAAGATTTCCAAAGGCCATTGATGTGTGTTATTTGGGGATGATAGAAAGGAATGTGACATTTACATGGGCACATGCATATTTGGCGGGGAGCTATACAGGGGTTTCATGGGCTTGTAGGTGAAATCACAGAACGACACTGGAGTGTTCATACTAGGACATGTGGGGGGCCTAGAGCACATTATTTGTGGGCGGACCAGAGGCCGATCCATCCAGTCAGGAGAAACCAGAGGACAGAGGGTGGGATTCAGATGATGGGTACAGACAGAACAGAGGCAAGTCCCAGGCCGTGACGGATGACTTGGAGTATATAGGAAGAGGTATGGGTAGGAGAGTGACAATTGTGGATATCTGTTGTGCCTTACGGAAACTATATGGTAACAGAGAATTAGTAGCTGAGGAGTTGGGGTGTGGTTGTAGTTGTTGTAGCGTGCTTGAGTGTGGACGCAGGGCACAGGCTAGGTTGAAGGAGTAGGAGAGGATTTCCTCTAATCGGTGCGGTGATTAATTTGGATTTGTGCAAGGATATACCCCAGGTTATAGACCATATGAGGATCGATGCAGATGGCAATATCTTCTCACACCAGCAAAACCCAAACCTACAGAAGGGCTTTAAGACGTAGCAGCGATCGCAGGGTAATGGCTTGCAGGAACGACAGGGCCGATAGATATGGTGGGACAGACTGCGAGGTGTACGGGATCGTCCTGACCTCGCGGTGATTACAGCAGAGAGGGATCATCTGCAGCATTTGGTCAGCAGCTCCAAAACACAGGGAATGAGGACAAGAGGATCGTTAGTGGTTTCGGAAAGAGCACGGGTGGAGAGACTACGAGGCTGAGGCCTCCATGCAGGGGTCTTCATATGTGACAGGATGAGAGATTGGCAGAAAGATCCGTGGAGGTACAATAGCCGTGCTTTTCCCCTGGTACATTTTGATGGACAGAGCGGCATCGGCTAGAGGGGCGGTCGCGATCCGATCATCACCCAGTCGGGATGAGCGTGAGGGTATAAGAAATGTTAGCAATTTCGGTATAAGAATAAAATAAAGATTACCCCTGCGGTCGATGTTGATAGAGAAGACCCTGCAAGTTATTAAATCTAAAAGAAAAACTGTTACTATGGATGTTGATTTGAGTTATAATCATTATAGAATGTTTTCGTTGTGAAATTTTGTGTTTGAAAAAGGACTACCAAGTGCAGGCATGTGATTAAATTTAACAATACACAAAACATATTATATTTACCACCACATGATAGGTATGGTTAGGGGATGGTCGAGCTAACCTTGGGAGACCCCCCATGTCTCGAAGCTGCGGCCTACAAGCCCACCCAGTGACCACAAAAGCAAGGAGGGGAATCAGACCAATGGAGTTCTACCTGGATCAGGGAAGAGGCGAATCACGCTCGGCAATTTGGTATGGTTTAGGGCAATTGGTTGATGGTAAGAATATTGATATTAATACTTGGAAGGTACTGAGCGTCCTCCCGTTCGGTGTCGGAACATGAATTAGGTTGATTGTTGTACAATGGTATACCGCGAAGCGAAAGTTAGCCTACCCAAAGTGGTAGGGAACCATGGTCCTGATTAGATCAACACAAATCATAGATGCGAGGCAAAGTGGAAAGAGTGCTCCGTAGGTGAAAAAGAGCAACAAACCACCAAACGTAGAACGATCTGAAGCCCTAGGTAAAGGCTGCATAGACGAGAATTATAGGTGATAAGAGTTGTATGATAACATATATATCGGGGTCTTGTACGTTACGTTCCCTTTTTGCCGTGAACAAACTGTGTGAGGGGATCGGTGGATCCCTAGTATAGTTCCGAGTGTGTACAGAGCCAAATTTATTACAACATAGTGAGTGTTCTTGCCGAAAGAGCAACCTACACTAAATAGATCTAAAGTCCACTGACAACAAAAAGTCTTTTTGAATGCGGATTTGATTGTACTTGAAGATAGACTGATCAAAGACCTACCCCCCCCCCCTGCGAAAGTCTACAAGGGATATTGATTGTGGCTATTCTTGAGGTCTTCCCGACAGTGATCAATGCGGACGAGGAAGCTTCTGATAAAGGCTGGGACGCGCGGTATAGCGGTCATTCGACCTTTTCCTGGGCCCCCCTTGGGTAGGCAGTAGATTTATCGTAAAGATATGATTTTATGTGCCAATAGCTAGCCTTCGGGGGAGCAGTCTATATAGAATAGCAGCAATAAGTGGAATATAGCTGTAAGAGAGTTGCCTTCCACCTTTCCCCTTCTTTTTTTCCCTCTTTCTTTTTGTCTTTTTCCCCCCATGCGGAAAAGTTATATATTTAATTTAGATAGCTAGATGGATTTTTTGGCGTGAAGCTCTAGTTTGGTAGGAATTTGATCAAGACAAATCCCATAAGAATATGGACGTATTTTAAAACTTGAGTTCCACGGACTAGACTAAAAAGGGGAAGGCATCGTTTAGGGAGGTGAGAATCAAAACTATGTGAGCTGATTTTATTATGAGGTGTAGGAAACGAAGGTGCATGTGGTGGTATGTGAGCTCAAGCGGACGGAAGCGGTAGGTCGATAAGAGAGTGATTATTAACCCTAAATGCAATAGTAGAATGGTCGAAGAAGATGACAAGCACATAAGGGGTTCAGGCTTAGGCTTTACCATTAAGCGAAGCGAAACGATAAGACCCTGATCCATAGGTGTGAGTGATTATGTAAGGCCCAATCCAATTGGGAGAAAATTTTCCATGTTTGCTCCTTTCTAGTTTGGTGACATGTTGATTCTCTTTGAGGACAAGATCACCAACCTTAAAGGTACACTCATGAAGTTGCTTATCATAAGCACGTTTGATGCGTTTTTGATAGATTTGAAGGTGATCAAGAGCTGTAAGACGACGTTCGTCAAGAAGCTCTAATTGGGCTAACCGCTCTTGGCGGAAATCATCGTTGGTGAGAATATCCTGAAGAGATATTCTAAGGGAGGGTATTTGTATTTCGAGAGGAAAAACAGCCTCGGTACCATATACCAAAGAAAAAGGTGTGGCATTAGTAGAGGTACAAATGCTAGTACGATAAGCCCAAAGGGCAAAGGGAATGTGATCGTGCCAATTTCTTTCCGGATTCATTGACAAATTTCATGAGGATTTTTGGTTAGGGTTTTATTAGAAGATTCAGCCTGACCATTGGCCTGCGGATAGTAAGGCGATGAGAAACTAAGTTTGATACCAAAGTTGTCACAAAGGTCTTGTAACAACTTGTTTTTAAAAGATTTACCATTATCTGTTATTAAGCGATGAGGAATACCAAAACGACAGATAATGTGATGGTTAATGAATTCGACAATTTTTTCCTTTTTAGTTGAAATGAGTGGAATAGCCTCCACCCATTTTGTGTAATATTCGGTTGCTGTGATAATCCATCGGTGACGTTGTGAAGAGGTTGGGTGAATCTCACCAATAAGGTCTAAACCCCATTGTGAGAAGGGCCAAAGATCTCGAGTGACCTGGAGCGGGTGGCTAGGAGTATGTTGAAGGTTGGCATGTTGTTGACACATAACACAACGCTTAACATATTCGTAGCAGTCGTTATTGAGAGTAGGCCAATAATAACCGAGGCGAAGGATTCATTTGGCCACGGCAAGGCCACTAAAATGTCCACCACAAATACCGTCATGGACTTGTTGGATGGTATGGGTGATCTCCGCACCGGTGAGACATCGAAGGAGGATGCCATCAAAGCCACGTTTATAAAGGAGTCCCCCCATAACTACATAACGAGAAACACGTTTAATAAAAGCACGTTTACCAGTACTAGTAAGGTCAGAAGGGAGAACAGAGGTTGTAAGGTAGTCATGGAATTGGTGATACCAGGTATCCTGCGAGTTAGCAGACACAGTATTTATCGTACAAACAACCGGGGCTGAATAAGATGGGGCAAAGAGTTGTTGGACCAAGACAAAAATGTCAGAGTTAGTTGATGAGGCTGGAATTTGCGAGGCTAAGCAAGCCATAGTATCCACAAATTTTGTTAGTAGAGCGTGGAATGGTTTGGATAGAATATGAGTAAATAAGGCTAGAAGTGAATCCACGTAGTGTTTGTATTTTGAAGTTCCTCATTTTTGCATTGGTAGATGCCCATAACTTGATTGACTACCAATTGAGAGTCGCCAAAAATATTGATAGATTTGATACCTAAGTGCAGCGCAACCTGGAGACCCAGAACAAGGGCCTCGTATTCCGCTGTATTATTAGTGCAAGGGAAATCGAGTCGGAATGAAAGAGGCATAGGCTCGGCGTCAAGAGGAACGAGAACAACGCCAGCTCCTCCACCGCATTGGCATTTAGATCCATCGAAGAAGAGGGTCATTTGATACGACTCTTCCCCGAGTGAAAGAGTGGCGATGAGTTCGTCGGGGAATATAAAATTGGTAAATTGTTCCCCAGGTAAAGGGGCTTCCGCAAGTTGGTCTGCGATGGTTTGTCCTTTGATTGATTTCTGGTGGACGAACTCGAGGTCGAGGTCGGCGAGGAGCATGAGCCATCGGGTGATGCGTTGGTTTAGATGAGGTTTGGCATACATGTAATGGTTTAGAAAAGCTCATATCTGTACCTGTGCCAAAATGTTTCACTCGGAATGATTCGTTCCTTTTAGAAATAGATAAGGTTAGGGGCTAGGAGGAATACCTGTAGAATGTTGAGATGGTGTGCGCGTACCGTAGAGAAAGATCAGGCTAATTGTGAAGAACTCCTTTTTGTCTTGGAAGGACTACCTGCAAATAAGAACACAAGACCACAAGATTTTGATTAGACAATAAATGAGTAAACTGCCTTGGGCCCAGGAAATATAAAACTTCCTTTCGAAGGTGGTCAGTTTCCCTGCTAATATGAATTAACATAAAAGACTGTAAAATATCAATTAAGTTGCTTCGTTGAACTGGGTAGGGGAAAGGCTGGTTTTCTGGTTCTGATCGGAGGAACCGATGCCGGTTACTAATAACCGATGCCGGTTACTGATAACTGATACCGGTGGGTTCTAGGATCTGTAGGTTAGTTGCTTTGTGGGGTAGTTGTGTTGTTTGTAAGGCTGTATATAGGTGGTATTAGGAAATAAGGTGATGAGAGGTAGATGAATGATAGTTAGAGGTAATATGCATGCTGGGTAGTGGATTCAGGGATGGATTTATGAGGATTGTAATTCAAAAGGCATAAGAAATGTTATAACAGAGGACATGCAAGATGTGGACTTACTGGTTTTTGACGAAGATGCAAGCTGATCTCCTTTGCTGTAAACACTTCTGGTATTTCCACTCGTCTCTACTCGGTCAAGTGAAGATCTGGACTCTCTTTTTCGCTCCCAATGATCTCTGTTGATTCAAAAATCATTCGACCTGATCCCGAAAATGAAATTCCAATCTTTTGTTTTTGGTTTGGGGAGCCCATTTACAGGGAACCGATGGCGGTTGCGTAACCGATGGCGGTCGAGTAGGAACCGGCATCGGTAAGGAAAAAGTAGGCTATTTTTAGTAAAATAACCCACCTTCCCTGCTTTTCTCCTGAGAGATCAGTTGCGGGCTTGGTCAAGTGGCTAGAAGGTCGGTTTTGGGTGCGAGTAAGGAGGCATTAGTTATGGATGTGAGTCTAGACCAAGCCATAAGTCTTAATTAGGTTATTTTAGGGTTAGGGCTAGGTCATGATGAGGTGGCAAAATGAGGTGGTAGGTAAGGTGATGTGGATTTATCAATTACAAGGTAATTAATAAATAATTGTGTAAGGTTTAGGTGATGAGGTTAAGTTGCGAGATGAGATGCGGGTCACAAGGGGTCGTAAGACACAAATTTGGTGTCTACAGCAATAACCCAACCTTCTCCATTTTCACCTTTACCTCATCATCGTAGATATGCATTCCATCTAGCGTCCTCTTGTCTGTAGGGAAAACCAATTCCAATTCCATATCATTCTCTGTGGTGCTCGTTCAATGGTTGTAGTCACTCATGGCCATCTTTCTAACATGAGACACCCATTCTTTTCCAAGAAATATGTCGTCTGGATATTCAATCTTCACTTTTCATTCATCATTGAAACAGGTGGAAATAGCTTGTTTCCCCTTGCCTTTTTCGTTCTTTAGTGAAATGTTTGTTTCTTTCCTTGGTGTTATTTCTCTGTCAGGTCACTAAAATTTCTTCCTTTCTCCTGATACTGGCTCTACTCAACTATGCGGCTCCACTCCTTTGTAAAAATTCCCTTAATCATGTGCACTAGTTGTGGAACTCTTACCTGGAAAACCATTTTTCCACAAGACAGTGTAATCACTCGCGGGATTCTTCCACACAACCTTCTTCGCTCACACTCATGTACTATTTTTCCACTCCGGTTTGCTGATCAAACTAGCTATGCACGCAAAATATTCGCAACCCTTTTTCGCACAAATTTTCTTCAAGGATGCCCTAGTTCACGAGAGCTCTTCGATAACAAAAATACAAGGTAAACAATAGTGCACGCCGAGCTTATACTTATAGCTTTTGCTTATTTCTATAATAAATGCCATGCACTTCCCCCACACGACGGTCATAGGTAGGATGTGGGTTGCGGCCTGTGGGTACGGGCCGGGAGGGGTATGGAAAGAGGCTAACGTTATATAGGTGATACTCCCCCAGCGTAAGGCGTTGAAAAACATCTACTAAGGGGTCTGCGGTTGGGATGGTTAGCTGCAGGAAGGGAAGTGGTTTTTGCGACGGTGGTTTCATGGGTTGAAGGTGTAGGTGCGGTTGAGGTGAATGGTTGAGGGCACATGGCCTTGAAGTGGATGGTTGAATTGGATGAATGGGCGTCTTGATTGGTACAAGCACATCATTAGGGCGATATAACATATTGCAGGTTTTGAAGGGGGGAGGATCAGCTTTTACGGTGTAGGACTTCCCCTCATACTCAAATTTTATGCATCTATGTAAGGTTGAGGGAACGCATCCCATAGCCCGGATCCAAGGGTGACCTAGCAATATATTGTATTGGAACTCTCCCTCAAGGACATAGAAGAGTTCGGGTAAAGTACGTGGTCCTACACGAATGTTAAGGATGACAGTGCCTAAGGTAGAGGTAATAGCGTCATTGAATGACCGCAACATGATGGGGTTGGCACACATGTAGCTAGAAGGGATATTCATTTGTTGGAAGGCTTTTGAAGAGATGATGTTTAGGCTAGCGCCCCCGGTCAATCATAACACGACATACCCGAATGTCCCGGACGTAAGCTGAAGATATAAAAGAGTAGGGTCAGGATCTTCTGTACCAAAGTCAACAATTTTGTCTTCGGAGAAACTGACAGCAGCAGCTTGTTGTGTCAGACGACAGAAGAGGTTGGGGTTGGTAGGTTGTTTGAGTGAGGTGAAGCAACGTGATTGGGTGTTAGAAATGGAGGTAATAGGCAGGGTTTCATTAGGTAAGACCTCGATCCCTTGAAGAATTTTAACGAGAGCTTGTCGATGAGATTCAGAAGTCTGAATGAGATCATATAGTGTCATTTTTATGGGTGATTGGTGAAGTTGCTTGACCATGGATCGGTGGGCAACTCCATTAGAGACGGGGTAAGTGGGTCCACGAATAACCACTTTAGGTGGTGGTGCGATCGGGATGGTGGACGGAGAAAGAGAGGATTGCAGGTGTGCTTTATTTCGCTTTCTCGTTGTTTTTCTGCGCTCGAGTAGCAACACTAATCATATTAATCTCGTAGACCTGAGATGAGGAAGATGGTCAAGGCGGTTGAATCATGGTTTTCGAGAGGTGGGGTTGTAATAATGATAGATCTGGGTGAGGGCAGGGACAGGTGGTATAGGAGAGGGAATTGAAGCTAAAGGTCTCTCCCTTCGTAAGTTGTCTTTCTTAACCTTTCTATCTGGGAGAGGTGACTGACGAAGGATGGTTTTTAAAGCTTTGCATCCCTCCACATCATGTCCTGGTGTGCGGTGATAGGCGCAGATTTTAGACTCATCATAACCTATAGGTCGAGGTTTAGACGGGTCATAAGGTCTAAGTGGGGGTAGGGAAATGGTCGCATTCTCCACCAACATAGCAAGGATTTTGGCGTAAGATCCTTTGAGTGGGTCAAAATCGGAGGAGGATGAGGGTATTGGTTGTGTAGGTTTTGGTAATGTTTGGGCATGGTTGGTTCGTACGGGTGGTGGTTTAGCCAAGGGGTGTTGACACGTGGTTTTCACTAAACGTGGTTTCTTTGGCACAGGAGCTACATTCAGCTGGTTAGATGATGAGGCTATAGATGACGTGGTAGCGGGAAACAACCACGGAGAAAGGGGAGTGACAGAAAATAAATCCTTTGATGATGGAGTTTGTTTAGGGTTGATGGGTGGACAGGATACGTGGGGTGACAATGTTGATATACCCTTTGATCTCTGTATGGGTGCAGAAGGCGTAGGTCGTTTTGAAGAAAACGTAGGAGGTATGATATATTGATGCAAGGTGGAGGGATGAGGTCCCAAGATGGAAGGTAGGTGTGACGATGATGGTTTTGATTGTGACAGAGGCACGGATTGAGTTTGTCTCCTAAGTGGCGGGGCGGCTTTATTTTTGGATAAATCTAGTCGCTTAGGCGGGTGTGTTAGACTGGGTATTGGTGAGGTCCCAAGTGTAGGGGAAGATTTGGTTAGGTTAATAGAGGTGGATGGGATACTTGGTATAGATGCGGGGGGTGAGAATGAGGACATAGGCATTTTGAGTTTCTGTAAACACTTAGGGTATATGGTAGAGGTGTCTGGATCGGTCATCTGCATTTGAGTAGAATAGGGGGTACTCAAACGTTCCCATAGGACTCGTCTATCTTCTGGAGAATGACAGTCTTCAGGTGTGAATTGGAATTTTTGTATGGAAGAAAGGTGGGTTGTGATTCCGGTCCACTGTGGGTGTGACACAGGGGGTAGATGAGGCACTATATCAATAGATGTTAAGAGGTCGACCGGTCGTTGAAAAGATTTAGGCGATGAAGAACTAATAGGCAGGAGGGCATGTTTGAGAGGATCTGTTATGGTTAAAGAATTTGGTGATGTCGGTGCAAGAGGTTTCTCGTCTAAGGATGACAAAAGGAGTGGCGAGCCTTCCTCTTGTGCAGTAAGAGTGGTAGAAGGAGACGTTTGGGAAATAGATAAGTTAGATAACATCCGTTCGCAGTCTTGTAGGGATGTGGTGTAAGAAGACTCATCGATGAGAAGAGAAGTCTGGGAAGTTAACTCCTTTATGGATAAAGGAATGATTTCGCTTTGGCTTGATGGTGGTGAAGGAGGTTCGGGCCCCTGCGTCAGTGAAGAGGCTTGATTCAAAATTTTCTCGATAGAGGCTTTTGGCTGGGAGTCGAAGACTGCATGGATCTCATGAACACTCTCCTCGGCTAAGATGTCCTGGTTTATGTTACTGTTGGAAGAGTGATTCGGGAATGGTTTGTTGAAGATTTTCAAATTTCGGTTGGCAGGGGCATTAGGATTATCGAGGGTTATATCCCCTGCGTCAACCATTTCCTGCACTATGTTTTTCAACATCTTGCAGTTTTCATGACTATGTCCTTTTACGCGGTGAAAGTTACAGAAGTCATTTTCTTTGTACCAGGAAGGTATAGCGCGGGTGGAGTCAAACCCGGAGTGAGGTTTAACAGGAGGCAAGGTGATAGCTCCGGCTTTGAGAAATTTTTCCAAGATGACACCATAAGTTTCTCCCAAGGGAGTGTAATTGATGGGCTCGGCTTTGTACTTATAGGTGGTTTTTGGTGGGGTATTAGACGGTGTTTGAGATTTGACCATCACCGCGTGGACAGCTCCTTTTGATTTAGAAGAAGTGGATGCGTGAGGAGTGGTGGTGTTTGGCTTATTGGTAGAATCTGGAGTTCAGAAATTGGGGTTTTTGTTGCGCAACCGCAATTTCTCTTCTTCTAAGGCTCGAATTTCTAGTTTCCGAGCCATGGTAAAGGCCTCATCAAATGTGCGGAAAGTTTGAATTTGAAGAGTAGGAGAAATGTGCTTAGCACATGCCCGCGTAAAAAGTTCGATAAGTTCAGCCTGAGGCAAGGCATATGTAAGTTGGTTGATAAGGCCGCGCCATCGTCCAATGAAATCTGCGATAGATTCGTCTTCGAATTGTCGGATGGCATAAAGGTCGGTGATAGATACTTTCTTGGCAATGTTAATGGAGAAATGATCCAAGAAAGATTGGGCTAGTTGGTTAAAAGAGAAGATTGAGTGCTGGGTTAAAGCACTGTACCACTCCAAGGCGGGTCCTGATAAGGACATGGGAAAGGTGCGGAGTAACAAGGCATCATCATGAGCAATCAAATAACAAGCATGTCTAAATGATCGCAAGTGTTGTTGAGGATCCTCTTTACTATTAAAACGAGTAAATTTCGGCAATTCCCATTGAGGAGGATATGAATGAAGGGGGACAGAAGGGTGAATAGGCTCCCGACAAACTTGCTCGTATGTCAAGGCGCTACGACTTCCCGAAACAGAAGCCTCCAGATTTTGCATTTTGTCCATCATTTGTTTGATGAAATCCGTGGTTGGATGAGATGATGGTGCGGTTGTGGTAAACGGAGGCAAATTGGGCCAAGGGCCTCCGCTAGACAATGGTGGGGTTAAGTGTTGATAAGGTATGGAGGATGAATATGTTGAGGCGACCGAATAGGGATGTCCCATATAAGATGTTGAGGTCACTGGATACGTGTATGGGAATGAAAAGGTAGGCGGAGCTTGAGAAGGAAAGCTCGTGTGGATAGGTGGCAGAGAGCAAGTCATGAACGGAGCAGTCTGCAAGAGAGATGAGGTAGGAGCAGTCGGCGGTAATGATATGTGGGGTCCAAGATTAACCAAAGGAAAGCCAATCTGTGTCGTATGAACCTCTGAAGCCATCGGATTGGGAGACGGGGCTAAAGATGCAGGAAGCAAGGCGGTGTTATCAGGCAAAGTGGGAGCTAAATGAGCAGCTATACTAATAGGCATGCCAACAAGGAGCTGACCATCAGGCATACGGTCAGGGGCATGAGACAAATAGTATTGTACAGCACTAGGATTAGCATCCAGAAATTTGGCAAATTCCTTATCTCCTACAGGAATTTTGGGGATCTCACTGGTGTCCGTAGGGTTCCCTATAGAATGTGAAGGGGGTGATTCAGGTAAAGGCACAGAGCAGGCATGTGAAACCATGGCGGCGGCTTGCTTCCGAGTGATAACAACCATGGACAAGAGTACACAGTAGGGTTTCAATCTATCAGGAATAGAAACAACCTCAGAATGGTGAAATTGGCAGGTTGCTGGTTTGTTAGGGGCTGTAAAAGACAGTAACCGATATCGGTCTGATAACCGATGTCGGACAAAGTTTAGCCGACATCGGTCAGTTAACTGATGTCGGTGTAAGAAGTCTGGGATAACAAGATATAAAAGGCTGCTAATTTGATTTTTAACAACGTTTAGTACACTTATCAAATTGTTGATCACAGAAGACAGAGTATGACAGAGAAAACAGAACTGAAAACAAGCAAGATGCACACGCAAATCCAGAGACTAACCCTAGGGTTAATTTTAATTATCGTGGGCTTATGCCTTTAGACGTAGAATGATGTCAGAATCCTAAACAAAAGACTTAGGGGAAATGTCAAGTTTGTTTTGGCTTATAAGGTTACCTCAATCGGGCGGAGGAATACCGCGGAAAAGGGGGGATGTTTGAGCTGTTGTGTTAATTGTGAAGTGATTCGGTATGTGTTGTGCAGTGAAAGTAAGATTAATTTCTTGTCAATACCGTGGATATCACCCCCACGTGTACGACCTGTTACTTAATCTATGTTCACTAGAATTGAAAACAGCAAGCAGGAATGTAATGCACGTGTTTTAAACCCAAATCGAAAATGATATTCGATGAAGCAAAAGAGATGACTTTCACTAATGCAAGATGTAAAAGCAAAGCAAGTTCTTTTACCAAAATAATACAAAACCTTGTGAATATCTTTAGAAGAAGAAAACAGCAAGTATGCTCCCTATATGAAAGCAAGCAAGAAAGAAAGAAACCCAAAATGGGTCCCACCGGGCGTGCCAAAATGTTTCGCTCGGAATGTTTCGGCTTCTGGGAATAGAGTTGCTTCTATCCTTTCATTCCTTTTAGAAACAGATAAGGGTTAGGGCTAGGAGGAATACCTGTTGAATGTCGAGATGGTGTGCGCGTACCGTAGAGAAAGATCAGGTTGACTGCGAAGAACTCCTTTTTGTCTTGGAAGGACTACCTGCAAATAAGAACACAAGACCACAAGATTTTGATTAGACAATAAATGAGGAAACTGCCTTGGGCCCAGGAAATATAAAACTTCCTTTCGAAGGTGGTCAGTTTCCCTGCTAATATGAATTAACACCAAAAGACTGTAAAATATCAATTAAATTGCTTTGTTGAAACAGGTAGGGGAAAGGCTGGTTTCTGGTTTTAGTCAGTCACAATAACCGATACCGGTTACTGATAACCGATATCGGTAGGGTCTAGGATCTGTAGGTTGGTTGTGTTGTGGGGTGGTTGTTTTGTAGGGTAGTTGTGTTGTTTGTAAGGCTAGTATATGAGTGATATTAGGTAATGAGGTGATGAGAGGTAAATGAATGATAGTTGGATGCAATGGCATGCTGGGTAGTGGATCTAGGAATGGATTTATGAGGACTGTGATTCAAAAGTCTAAGAAATGTTATTAAAGAGGACATGCAAGATGTAACTTACTGGTTATTGACGAAGATGCAGGTCCAAGAACTCTGATGACAAAGGCAGAACTCAGGTAGGATGGCCTGACACACAGAAGATGAGATATCTCCCTCTCGATGATCAGCTGAGTATCACAGGGCTCTGGTTATCCAGTTGCAGTCTTGGGCTTGATCTCCTTTGCTGCAAACTCTTCTTGTCTCTTCACTTGTCTCTGCTCGGCCAAGTAAAGATCCGGATTCTCTTGATCGCTCCTGATGATCTCTATTGATCCAAAAATCCTTCCACCTTTGTTTTTGGTTAGGGGAGCCCATTTACAGGGAACCGATGGCGGTTACGTAACCGACGGCGGTCGAGTAGGAACCGGTATCGGTAAGGAAAAAGTAGGCTATTTTTAGTAAAATAGCCCACTTTCCCTGCTTTTCTCCCGAGAGATTAGTTGCGGGCTTGGTCAAGTGACTAGAAGGTCGGTTTTGGGTGCGAGAAAGGGGTCATTAGTCATGGGTGTAGGTGTGGACCAAGTTATAGGTCTTAATTAGGTTAGTTTAGGGTTAGGACTAGGTCATGATGAGGTGGCAAAATGAGGTGGCAGGTAAGGTGATGTGGATTTATCAATTACAAGGTAATTAATAAATAATTGTGTAAGGTTTAGGTGATGAGGTTAGGTTGCGAAATGAGATGCGGGTCACAAGGGGTCGTAAGACACAAATTTGGTGTCTACAATTATTTCATACCTGAATGACACCATGTAATCAATTAATTCTATAACCATGCTCTTTCATCATTTCCTTGTTTTCGCCATTGGAAGTGCAAGATCCTTTATTAAAGTTGATTTTAAATGATACTTTGTCTCAGAATTACAAATCGGCAATTTGAAATAACTTCCTCCAAATGTACAGTTCCAATTACAACCTAAATTAATAAAGGAGAAACAATGTTTAGATGTATTAGGTCCTAATGAACCTTCTAGCTGTCAACATTTTAGAAAAGACTTTGTTAGAACTCTTCCATAAATCCAAGTTAAACTGCAATCCAACTTCCTAAAAAAGATGTTTGCACATATCAATTCAACTCATACTAAATTGAACCTTATAAAATTCTCTGAAACTTACCCAAGTTCAATCTCCATGTTCAATTGAGCATGTTGAGAAGAGAAAACCAAAACATTGATCAAAATCTCTACAAGTTGGAAAATTTCTAAAAATCCTTAAACCCTGCAGATTCTCAAAATCTGACGCCTCAAAACTTCATCAAAATCTAAAATTGATGATTTACTTGCAAAGAGGACTTTGAGAGATTTCTAAAGTCCTTATTTTCTCTAAACTAAGCTTTTCTATCAAAAGTTATGGCCATTTGAAGTTTTACTTCAAAATGGGCCATCCAAAAATTAATCTAACTATATAAAAATTGTGGACTTTTAATGTTTATGGAAAAATTTTACAAATTTTGGGCTCATACCGCCACAGTCTCCCAACCAATCATGTGTCGATTGATTTGGCTACTTTGGAGGGAGCACACATTTAGTTATAAAACTTATACATTTTCAAAAGTTGAAAAAAAAATTTTCCCATTTTCCCCATCCCCGCAACCAATCACGTGTTGACACGTTCATGGATGGTATTAAATTTGAAAATTTAACCCTTTGACTCTTTGGTGGAAAAATTTCACTTTTTCCTCCGCGGCCCCGTACCCCTACAACCAATCAGGTGCTGACAATTCCCTATGGATACGCGGGTATTAAAACAAGCCTTTTTGACTTTAAACTTTGGCATAAAAATTTTAAATCACTCCAATGGACTCCGTAATGCCCGTGTCATAATCAGAAGATGCCAAATGGCCTTTTGCACATCTCTAGAGGAAAATTTTTCCTTCAGAAAAGTTTGTTCTGTTTTAACAATGGGAAAAATTCTCATAATTTTTCCCTACAACCCGCCGACCCCCATCCAATCATAATTGCTGAATCGTGGAAATTGCTTGAAGACAATCGGTGGGAGAGCAAGATCTCCATCTTCTTTCATGGAGATTTCAAAAAACTCACCCAATCTCTTTTCCTTTTACACCATCGAGTCCTGCATCTCCCAAAAAATACAGAATTAGGAAGTGAATTCCTTCCTCCCCATTTACCGCGCTCAAGGAAAACATTACCCTAAGCCCGCATTCTCATCAACTGAAAATTTCACCCCAGAACTCCCTTGGCCATAACTTGAGATTTATAAGGAGTTAGGAGGACTTATTTATATGGTTGGAAAGGTGAGAGAATTTCTATCCAATGGGAATGATTATAGGAAAGTTTTGATGACTCTACAGTGTGTGAAAAATCAAGTTGAACCTGGTAAGCTTGACTTTCAGAGATGAGCTAGGGATTTCACTCTCCTAACCTAAGTGATGAATTTAACTTTTAGACATTCCTCTTGTGCCTTGTTGATATGACAACTCATGTAGAAGTATTATTCCTAGTTTTACTTGTTAATCCTTATCTGGTTTGATTCAAACTTTGATCTTGTAACCCTCCTTGCAAACACTTGACAACTCCTAACAAAAGCTAATTATTCCATAATTTTCCTAATAATCCTAGTTTTTTCTTCATGTCTCAAGTGATATGTTTGAAGCGGGCATTACACTTGGTATCAGAGTCAGTGGTTCAAAGCTTGGACCATTGGGCACACTAGAAAAAGACTTGAAACCTTAATAACCTATCATAACCTGTTAATCTAGAGAACACAAAATTGTTTGATTTTTGTAAAATGTAGAAAACTTAGTAAACTAAAAAAACCTTGAAATAATGAACTAACTCTCAACTTTGGTCTATGTGCAGGAGGCACAGATGGAGATGAGAGGTTATTCACACGTAGACTTAGATGTCACCACCACCACTACCAGCATGCAGGGTGTAGCAGCTATTCTACCTCAGATTCTATAGACCCTATCAGGATGTTAATGCCTCTATACGTGGAGGATCAGTAGTAGGACGACTCTAGGTACGACATGACAGAGTTACTTCTATTGAGGGACATGCACCTCCTGCCACATAATGAGGAGTATAGAGGAGAGAAATCCCATGTGGAGTCAGTTAGATTATATTCACCACCTAGGAGACAGGGTGACAGAGTTTTCAGGACATAGAGAGAGGTCTCAGAGCCCTAAACTTAGGGATGAGCTTGCAGAGAGGCTAGAGGCCGACAGAAATCAGCACAGGATCACATTAGGGAGATCCTAAAGCTTAGGCCCTCACATTACTCAGTGATACAGGTTGATTTTAGGCAGAGGCTTGGCTAGTGAGATTGAGCGGTGCTTCAAGCTTTGTCCTTGTTCTAGCAACACGAAAGCTCGTGTTGCGATCCATCTTCTGAGGGATGGAGCAGGAGTTTGGTGGAGGACAGAGGAGCAAAAGCTCCATGTAGATTTAGAGACAGTGACTTGGGAGCTATTTGAGGAGAGATTTAGGAGTAGATACCTATCACAAGGTTCATCTAGTAGAGGATTGACGAGTTCCATGACCTACGACAGGCTACCCTTTCTAGTGGCAGAGTATGAGAGTAGATTTCTGGATCTACTTCAGTATGTAGAGTACATGCAGGATGAGCAGGTGTGGATTCATAGGTTTATCTGGGGCCTGAATTTGGACATTGGAGGGGCAGTTGCAGATTCACTGTCCACAGAACTTAGCAGAGGCCGTTGAGAAAGCCATATATTATAGAGGAGACTCAGGGGGTAAAACCCAACAAGCTAGAGACCGAGTCAGGAGCCACATTCAGCAGATGTAGGATGGTAGATCGAGAGGTTTAGTACCTCTTCCTTGTGGTGGGAAGCATTCAGCACAGTCATCCTTTAGGCCATAGTAGCAGCAGCAACAAAAGTCTCACCCACCATATAGACCTCCTCAAAGAGCTGATTCACAGAGAGGTCAGAGTATGGGGCCTCCTCCTAGGGGTCCCATCAGGACAAAGGGTGGACCTAAAGCTCAGTCAGCTGGAATCTTGCCAGCAGAGGCCACAGTAGACCATATCTAGGATCATCAGGGTCCACACCATAGGCTTCTAGGGCACCTACTGGAGGTGCTTCTCCTTGGAGAGGATCAGGTGGTTGTTTTGGATGTGGAGTAGCTAGGACATTTTGGAGAGATTTCCCTCAGAACCCTAACAAGGGTAAGGCACCAATTTCTGAGCTGACAGTTGGTGACATGGTACGTATCCATAGGATCTATGTAGTGGTTGAGAACCATCAGGAAGAGCACCAGAGCATAGTCATTGAGACCACAGGTAGCATTGGTGGTATTCCTACCTCTGTATTGTTTGATTCTGGTTCTTCTGATTCTTTCATTGCACCATCTTTAGTAGAGCAATGCAGGCTGGTGGCAGTTAGGTAGGGTCTTAGTTGGGATGTTGAGATGGCTTCTGGAGCCAAGATCTCTAGTGGACTCCTTAGTTAAGGAGTGTGTAGTGGATTTAGGACCTTTCACCACCACCTTAGATCTCTGTATTCTTCCTTTGGGCTCGTATGGAGTTATATTAGGCATGGATTGGTTATATGCACATAGAGCCAGGATGGATTGCTATCACAAGACTATATCTTGTGCAGATGATCTTGGAGTTGAGTCAATGATTACAGGGGTTAGGAGACCCATTTCTATTCGTACCATTTCCGCTATGCAGCTTAAGCGGTGTGTGCGATGGGGTTAGATGTATGGTTGTTACATTTAGTGATAGGTTAGAGGATGGGTCTAGTGGACCATCACTAGATGATCATCCCATATTGAGAGAGTTTTCAGATGTATTTCTAGGGGAGCTACTAGGGATGCCACCCCCACGTGAGATTGATTTCCATATAGACCTAGTTCCTGGAGCAGAGCCTATCTCACGGGCACCTTATCAGATGACCACCCTGAGCTCTGTGAGCTCAAGTTACAGCTTGAGGGCCTTTTAGAGAAGGGCCTTATCCATCCTAGTGTATCCCCTTGGGGTGCACCAGTGATCTTTGTAAAGAAGAAGGATGGATCATTGTGGTTGTGTATTGATTACCGCCAGTTGAACAAAGTGACGATCAAGAATCATTACCCTCTTCCTCATATTGATGACTTGTTTGATCAGATGAAGGGAGCCACGGTGTTCTCTAAGATTGATCTCAAGTTGGGCTACCATCAGTTGAGGATTTCAGAGGTGGACATTCATAAGACCGCCTTCCACACAAGATATGGGCACTATGAGTTCACAGTGGTGCCTTTTGGTTTGACGAATGCCCCTGCAGTGTTCATGAGTTTGATGAATGGGGTATTCAGAACCTTTTTAGATCACTTCATGCTCATCTTCCTTGATGACATTTTGATATACTCACGTACATGTGAGGAGCATGAGGGGCACCTTCGACAGGTTCTTCAGTGTCTTCGTGAGCAGCAACTTTACGGGAACTTGGAGAAGTGTGCTTTCTTTCATATAGAGGTGCAGTATTTGGGTCATATTATTTCTAGGGAAGGTATCACAGTTGATCCTTCCAAGATTAGAGCCATTATGGATTGGCCAGCACCCACTATAGTGACCGAGGTGCGTAGCTTCATGGGTTTAGCAGGATACTACCAGAGATTTGTTCAGGACTTCTCTCAGATTATGCACCCTATCACTTCCCTTCAGAGGAAAGGGAAGAAGTTTTTTTGGATGGATAGATGTGAGCAGGCCTTCAGGACACTGAAGGAGTGCCTCACTACAACACCCATTCTTGCAGTGCCAGATCCACAGGGTGAGTTCTTTGTTTGCACAGATGCTTCTTTAGTAGGGCTTGGAGGTGTGTTTGATGTAGGATGGTAGGGTTGTAGCCTTTGAGTCTCACAAACTCAAGGATCATGAGCTTAATTATCCTACCCATGATCTTGAAAGCTTAGCAGTTGTGCATGCTTTAGTTAGATGGAGACATTTTCTTCTTGGACAGAGATTCACACTCAGGACAGATCATTTGAGTCTTCGCCACCTCTTCACACAGCCCAATCTAAATGCTCGTCAATGGCATTGGATGGAGTTGCTTTGTGAGTATGACATGGAGATAGAGCATGTGAAGGGGAAGGAGAATGTGGTTGCAGATGCTCTTAGTAGATGAAGACATGTGGCTATGGCCACTATAGTGAGCACAGATTTGTGGAGCAGGATTCTTCAGCAACTTCCTCTTGATAGCTTCTACATTACAGCTACGAGCAGAGATCGAGTCACAGAGACCCCTTGAGGGAAATTTTGATGGTTTCACCTTAGAGGTAGATGGTCTTCTTAGACACAGAGGTAGGATATATGTTCCTAGAGATGGAGGCTTGAGGCAGGACATCTTGGTAGAGGCACATCGTGCACCCTATTCAGCCCATCCTGGGGTGAAGAAGATGCATGCTACCTTGAGACAGTTGTATCACTGGAGAGGACTTCATTGAGATGTGGCTCAGTTTGTGTCATGGTGTTTAGAGTGCCAGAGGGTTAAGGCTGAGCATCAGCATCTAGTAGGTCTTCTTTATCCTCATGCCATACCGGAATGGAAGTGGGACACCATTTCCATGGATTTCATTGTTGGGCTACCTATGTCGAGATATCACCACAATGCCATTATGGTCACGGTTGATAAATTGACAAAAGTGGCTCACTTTTCTCTGGTGAAGACCACTTATACAGCTAGAGTAGTGGCACGAGTATATTTGGATGAGATTGTCAAGTTGCATGGGATTCTGTGGAAGATCATTTGTGACCGTGACCCTTTGTACACTTCACATTTCTGGACTACCATGCAGTATGTCCTCAGGATGAGGATTAATTTCAGCACAACATATCATCCTGAGATAGATGGACAGACCAAGTGAGTGAATCAGATTTTAGAGGATATGCTCAGGATGTACGTGATGGATCAATAGTCTAAGTGGGAGGAGTACCTGTACTTAGTGGAGTTTTCCTACAATAATAGTTTTCAGAGTTCTATAGGCATGGCTCCTTTTCAGGCATTATATGGTAGAGAGTGCAGGACACCCCTTAGCTGGGACAGGTTAGAGGATAGAGTATCTCTTGGACCAGCTCTTTTGCAGGACATGGAGCAGTAGGTAGTGTTGATCAGGTAGAGATTGCAGGAGGCACAGGATAGGCAGAAGAAGTATGCATTGATCAACATAGGATTGATCATAGTTTTGATGTGGGCATGAAGGTGTTCCTTCATGTTAGACCACACAAGAGCCCTATCCGATATGGAAAAGGTTCTAAGTTAGCTCCTAGATTCATTGGTCCTTTTGAGATCTTGGAGCGTATCGGCCCTTTGGCCTACCGTCTAGCATTGCCACCCAACTTGTCTCACGTACATGATGTGTTTCATGTTTCTGTCCTTAGGAGGTACATTGCAGATCCTTCTCATGTGTTGGACTGGACATCATTGTAGGTGCAGGATCAGGGGCAGGTGATGGTGGAGCCCGTCTGTATCATAGATCGCAGGACCCTGGGCCTTCGAGGCAGAGAGATTGATCAGGTACGGGTACAGTGGGACAGATATGATGAGACTGCAGCCACTTGGGAGGATGCTACTATGTTACGAGTGTAGTTTCCACATTTGTTCCAGTGACTTCCAGGAGGAAGTCGAGTCTAAGGGGAGGGGGATGTAGTGCCCACTTCCCTTTGACACTTTTTAGATACTGATCTAACTACTGTTGATCTCATTTTGGACATTATTATGTTTTGATTTATTATGATGTGTAGATGTTAGACCTTAGATTATTATGGACCTTGATTCAGTTAGCATGCATGATGATTATTAGAGACATTATTATATATGGATGATGATATACTGTTGACATGGACATATTAGTGATATTGATTTTAGACTTGTGACTTTTGATATTATGAGTAGCTCTAGTATAGAGATTCATTGGATGATGATATAGTTTATTTATTGAATTAAAAATGATAATGTTGAATTAATGATATTGTTGTGATTTGTGTGTTTAGATGATTTTGAAATATTGTTTATATCATTTTGGATGTCTGATGCGGCCACGAGGCCGAAGGAGGTATTTACATTTTGTAGGTTAAAAATCACAACAATGTCGGGGGACTGGAGACTAACCATATTGAAATTCTGGATGAACTCAACAAGGTCACCATGGCAACTGTAATTGTTTGTGTGTTGTGTTGTGTTAGGATTTCCCATGGGGGGGATTTCTATTATATGTGACCATGGGATATGTGTTTTAAGTATGTGTTCCTTTTATTATTGTTGTATGTATTTTTATTTAGTAATATTGTTCTTTTTTTAATTAATTTAAATGTGATAGTTTTAATGTGAAAGTCATATAGTTAAATTTATTTAATTTAATTGGGATGTGGAATGTAAGTAATAAAGTTGTTGTCTTAGTTATTAATTAAATTAGATTTATGTTATGTATAACCATATGTTAAATAAATAAATCATTATGTCAAAAAAATGTAATAAATGAAGTCATAGGTATTAATGCATGTTGTAAGAATGTGTAAGTGATGTGTAAGTTGTGTAAGTCAGATTTTGGAGTGTAGAACACTCCATCCTCTAAGGAATTCGAATTTGACCTTGGAGGCCAAATTTGGAGGCTTGTGGGACAAGTTAAACTTGTCCCACACCTCTTAAAATCATCCACCAACCATACCTATGGTTTTGGAGTCAAAATTAATCTTTTTAATTGTATTTTGAAATGACTATGTGTAAGTCTTTATTGCACTTTACTTACAAATTTTTAATTCAGTCCTTGTTAAAGTATGGGTTAATTTTGAGTGTGTAAGTTGCTTGTCATCTCCATTTATTGTGATTTATTTGTGAAGTTGACTTTCTCTTTTGGGGTTGAGTAAGAATGATGTGGCATCCCACTTGGAATCCACATCATCCTCTCCCTCCCTCTCCTTTAAAATTTGAATTCTTCTCTTGTTTATGGTTGTTGAAACTTTGCTTTTTCCTCCTTGGGTCGAATTTTATTGTTGTTGGAGCTTGCTTTGAGGAAGGAGTTGGAAATTATTTTGCATGCTTATACCTTGCTATTTTGGGACTGCATTTTGAGCACTGAAGGAACTGTTGTTTGGGAAAACAATCTCCACTATGGAGAGGTAGGATCTTGTCCTTTTTATATGTTGTTTTTCCCTTTTCTTGCATGAATGAAATGGTGATTGTGTTGTGTATTCATGGCTGGTTGGGTAGATTGCTTAGGGCAAGGTGTAGGAGAAGACTATGGGGTCTTATATGGGGGGCATAAGGGATTTCCAATGGCACTTATTCTATTGTGGAGGGAGTTTTGGTTTTGGGATCCACCTTGGAAAAGAAACTGCTTGCATTTCTTACTATGGGGGGCATAAGGGATAAACTTGGGGGGGCATAAGGAGGGGTTGGGAGATATAAGGTTTATGGGTTTGATATGTTATTGGCGGTATGCATTTGGTGGATGCCCAATTCCAATTTGGGAGTCATAAGGAGATTCCCCATAGTTCTTGCTCTTGATGGCTTGCTTGATCAAGCCCATGTGATGTATGTATGATTTTTATTGTAGTTGTGAACTATTGTCTTTGTTTGGATTGTGCATTTTGTTGTTCTATGCATGTGAAAGGAATGTTGTTTGTTGTGAAAGAAGCCTTGTTGCCATGTGTTGATGTTCATTCTCCATTTCAATATGGTTGGGGCTCGGGGGCCAATGGGGAAAGATGGCTTCTCCTTTCCCATTGGATGTCTTGGTTGGGTGGAGAGCGTTGCCTTTCCCCCTTCCTTGTTGTGATCAAATGAAAAGATGAAGAAATCAGCATGTTGTTGTTTTGGAGCTTGGAGAAAATACAGTTTAACAGTCCCTTCCTTAGAGAAAATTTCATTGTTATCTTCCCACTTGAAGTGGATGAATTATATTATTATTTGTAAAATGTGAAGTTACTTGTATTGCAAAGGAAAATATAGAGATTCATTTGTGAAATGTAAAGAATTATTATTTCATACTCTGTTTTGAAAATAATGTGACAAAATGAGATCTACTTGTATTTTGTAAATTGAAATTTATCAAAAGGATGAAGTTGTAATGTGTTGTTTGAAATCAATGAAAGAAATACATCCCTTTCTCAAATTGTACTATTGTATTGTAATTTAATTTTTGTTGTGTTTTAAAATTTCTGTTGAAAAAGGAAAATGCATGTGGGAGAAAAAGACAACATTCTATTCTTTGTATTTATTAAAATTTGAAATATCAAATGTTGTTATTGTTTTTGAATGAGAAGATAGATCAATTAATTGTTTAGACAAGAATGGATTTGATAAGATTTCCATGTTTGGAAGTGGCAATTGGATTATTATAGTTGTTAATGAAAGAACTCTTTTCTTTTTATAAATCTGGCATTTAGAAATAATCTAATAAATGTACAGTTCAGATTAAACTTAAATTAAGAAATGAAACAATGCAATTCAAATGTAATAAGTCTCTAATGAATTCAATTTGACCTCAACATTTAAGAAAGACATTTTAGAACTTCATAAAATCCAATTTTAGAACTTGCTAGACCACTTTCCTGTCAAAAGTTGTAAAAATATGAAATGCACTTCAATTAACAAATTGAACCTTAAAAATACTCTAAAACTTACCCAAGATCAATCCTCCATGTTCAATTGACATGTTGAGAAGGAGAAAACTAAAATTTGATCAAAATCTCACAAGTTGGAAAATTGTCAGTTTTGAATTTTAAACCCTGCAGATCGATTTCTTAAAATTGACCTTCAAAACTTCATCAAAATCCAAAATTTATGATTTCTTGTGCAAAGAGGACTCCGAGAGATTTCCGGAAAGTCCTTGTTTGTCCAAAACTGACTTTTCTATCAAAAGTTATGGCCATTTGAAGTTTTACTTCAAAATGGCCATCCAAAAATAAATCTAACTATATTAAAATCAAAATTTGAACTTTGGAAAAATTTCCCCAAAAATTCCACAGCCCCGCAACACTCTCAGCCAATCATGTGTCGCCACGTGACACTTTGGAGGGGCGAACCTTATTGGAACTTAACTTTTTGAAAAATTGACCTTGGGAAAATTTTCCCAATTTTTCCCGCAACCCCGCAACCAATCACGTGCTGACACATGGCATGGATGGGCACGCGATTAAATTTTAAAAATTTAACCCTTCATCTCTTTTGGAAAAATTTCACTTTTTCCTCCATGGCCCCACACCCCCACAGCCAATCAGGCATGACACGTGTCCCAATGGACGCACGGGTTCGCGCAAGTCTTTTTGACCTTTAAACGCCTTTGGCATAAAATTTTAAATCACTCCGCCACTCCATAGGCCCACATCCAATCAGAAGACGCCACATGGACTTTTTTGCAAAGTCAGAGGTAAATTTTCCTTTGGAAAATTTGGTTTGTTTTGACCTTGGGAAAAATTCCAAATTTTTCCCCGCGACCCGCCGACCCCCATCCAATCACGTGCTGACACGTGGCAAATTGGACATCGGCGGGAGAGCAAAGATTTTCTCTCCTTTGAGATTTTAACTCATAAAATCTCAATTTTCCCTTTTGTTCCCACTAGTCCACTTCTCCCCAACCAATCGGGAAGTGACATGTGTCCCCTTTCGTCCCCAAACCCGGGCTCAAGGAAAAAATTTTCCCTAAGCCTTGCGGACTCCCCAAAGGGAAAATTTCACCCCAGAACTCCGTCGGGCCATAACTTGAGATTTATAAGGAGTTAGGAGGACTTCTTTATATGGTTGGAAAGGTGAGAGAATTTCCTATCCAATGGCATGATTTAGGAAAGTTTTGATGACTCTAAATGTGTGAAAAATCAAGTTGAACCCTGTAATCCTGTTTGGGCAGAGATGAGAGGGATTTCACTCTCCTAACCTAAGTGATGAATTTAACTTCTTGTTTTGCCCTTGTGCCTTGTTGTTATTAGTTTCTTGGAGTACTTGTTGCAAGTGAGTATTACTTGTTAATCCTTATCTAGTTTGTGCTAACTGTGATCTTGTAACCCTCCTTGCAAACACTCTAAATAAAAAAAAATTATTCCATAATTTTCCTAGCTAAACCTAGTTTGTTTCTTGGTCTCATGTGGTAGTCCCATTCTTCATTGTCTCTACTCACCTAGTCTTTCCCACATTTTCAAACCATGATTACTTAAATTACTCTAAGTTAATGACTTCCCCAAGCTATAAATATAGCTTTACCCCTCCCCTCTAAGACATGGAGAATAAGCTTGAATGTCATGTCTAAGTTATTGCATCCTTTGACCAAAGAACATCCTTCCACCTCGTCTTAATGCCAAATTAGCCTCATCTTGAAGCACCCCAAATCCATAATCCTTTTACCCATTTGGTGCAAAGTAAGTGGATCATTTTTGTAGGAAGGCCTTGCTCCATTTTGAGAAAGGAACCTACATATCACGCAATCAGGGATCAATCCATGTTTCCTATCTCATTCTGAGGTTTGCTACAGAATACAAATGAGGAGGTATTATTGGTAGCATTTTACTTCCTTGTTAGTAGTGCTTTATTCCTAGCTTACAGTAAGCATTGGAAAGAAGATATGATGAAGTGTCTAGAACGCAACAAATATGCTTTCAAGTTAGAGACGTTAAGAAAGCAAAGGTATACAATTTAACCTTGATGCTTGTCAAACTAAAGGATGCAATAGGATGATAAAGAGAAAATCTGTTGAAATTCAGTTATGACAAAGTAAAACACAACACCTTTGAGATGTGAGTCGTAAGATGAAATTACTTGAGTGAGGACATGGATATCCATAACTGAAGACTTGATGTCCAAAAGAAGATGAAAACTTTAACTTTGGGAAGGTTATCCAAATGTTTAAGTGTCGAATGCAATGGGGGATAAAAATAAAATGAGATGAATACGAAATATATAAGAATCTAGTAATCGTGAAAGGGGAAGAATCAAATAAGTGATTAAACACTCCAAATGAATGAAAAAAGATCAAATGGAGAAGATAATGAGGATGAAAAAAAGAGAAGATTAAAATAATGAAAGGAGATGAAAGTTACGAAAAAGGGAAAATTGAGAATAAAATGAATGTTAGTGAATGATTGATGACAAGAAGTAAAGAAAATGAGAAAAGATGAAATGAGGATGAAAGCAAAATCCAAACAAGGATAGTTTGGAAAATGACAAAAAAATAAGAGAAGTGAAATATGGATCCCAAACAAGGAGTATTTGGGAAAAAGTGAGTGTGGAACACAACTACAAATAGAAAGATAAACAAAAGAAGAAAATTGAAAAAGAATTTTTTGTTTGAATGTTTGTTTTGTGGCCTCTACTTTAGATTCTCTTGCAAAATGTTTGGCTTCCTAGGTTTCTCTCTCAACTAGGTGCCAACAAAATATCTGAGTGAGTTTGACACTATTTCTAGATGATGACTTTACTTTACCCCCTTTGAAACACTGAGGAAATATATTTCTCAAAATGAATCACATTGGGGTCACCACTAAGGATATCCGTGACTCTACCTCGCAAAGTATTTACTAGTCAGGTAGGAGGAAAAGTTCCCATTTCATCCACCAGCTCCCTTAAGATGTGATATACTTTGGGGTTCCTAGAACCACCCCCTTTATTCCAGCTTAATGCTTATGCCAAGGGAGTTATGATCTAGTTAAGTGGTTGAGCCATAGCTCTTAACCAAACCTGTAAATCAAGTGTTTTGAATGTGGTGTTCTTTTTAATCTTTTGATTTAGGTATGGTTTGATTGAAATCCTTTGGAAACCTAAACTTAATAGTTTTCAATGGTTTAATCCACCTTGTGTGAGAGTGGATCCTGAAAAAAAATGGTTAGAAAGTTTTCCATAATGAGGGAAAAATAACAAAACAAATAAACAAGACGACATAAGTAAACCCACATTTTTGATTTCCAAGATCACTTAAAAAATGAAAGAAAAGAGCATACATGTGGGTTGGCTTTGATTAAGTGAAATGTTAATTACCCAAAAACAAAAATAGAAAGAAACAACCATGTTTCTTATTCCCAAGATCACTTGAAAAATAACCAGGGAAGAGCATACGCGTGAGCGATTCGTGTTAGCTACAGAAAAAAAAAAAATGACAAGTAAGAAGCACACAAAACATGTCAGAAATTAATTAGTATATAAACAAAAATGATGAAACATTTGAAAAAGTGACTGAAAAAGTGACAAAAATGAAATTGAAACACCCAATAACACTAAATTTTCAATGTTGACAAGTAGTGGCCTATAGTGATTAAAAGCTTCCATAAACCGTGCAAAAGTAAAGTGCGCAGTTAGGCCAAAAAGAAGAAATAAAGAAACTAATGGAGGTGTAACTTAAATGATAAATAAGGAATTAGAAATTAAAATAAAATAAATTAAATAAACTAAAAACCAAACCTTAAAATGAAAACTATAAGTAGTGGTAAGATTAAATGTAAAAAAGCTAATGTATTGTTTGTATTGTATTTGTGTGCATGTGGGTGAACAGATGTGTGTAGAGGGAATGTGGCTCGGTCAGGGAAGGGAAAGCTAGGGAGGGCTTAGGTGAGGTGGATAAGGAGGAGGAGGGATTTGGCGAGGCTGTGGAAGGCTTGGGTGAGGCAGTTTGAATGAGCTAGGAGGGGGGCTTGGGTGGGGGGGCTTGGGGGGGGGCGTGAGTTGAGGGTGAGGTGAATGGAGCGGGCATGGCAGGGGAGGGATCGGCTCGGGGACAGAGGAAGTAGATCGAAGAAGGGGGAGGGATTAATTGGGATCGGGGTGGGTGGTGAGGTGGCTCGCCAAGGAGAGTAGGGAGGGACAGGGAACAAGGGTCGGGATGAGACGAGAGGTGAGGGGCGAGCTCAGGATGGGTACAGAGTCACAAGGAATGTGGGACTCGAGGACAAATAATAGGGAATGGGGTCGAGGTGGGGGTTGGTAGGTAGGAAAGGGAAGGGGAAGGTGTTTGGGCTGTGAAGTGGCTCGGCCGAGCTGGCTGAGCCGGGTAGGGAGGAGGGGTGGGGAGTGAGGGGGTAGAGTGGTGAGGTGGCTCAGCCAAGCTATCCAAGCTGGGTAGGGTGGAGGTGGGGAGTGAGGGGGTAGACTGGTTAGGTGGCTTGGCCGAGCTGGCCGAGGTAGGTAGGGAGGGGTTGTTTTGTTTTCAATTTTTTTAGATCGGTTTGTAAATAAAAACAAATATATATAGATATTTGTAAGATATGATTTTTTAACAAATAAAATCTAACTATATTGGGTTTGTTATTTGTGTAGGTAGTCCAATAGGAAGATAAAATGGAAATAAAACAAAACCTGCAAACCGGAGAACAAAACCTACAAATATGCAAACAAAATTGGACCTACAAAAATTGCAAACAAAACACAGGAAACCAACAAAAAGAAAGATATTTTTTTTATGTATGTGAGTTGGTACAGTTATAGTGTCAAACATGCACAAGTGCTTTATTCCAAATCTGCATAGCAACAGAAACACTCCAAAAACAAAGTTAGACAAAGACAATGAGATAAAAATGAAAGAGGAGGTGTGTGAGTCCCACAGGGTGTGCCAAAATGTATGCAAAGAGAATCACTTGAGATTGAAAGATAAACAAAACATGTAAACCCTTCCAATAACCTTCTGTGTAAACCTCAAATAAGGGTCTCCTATGAAACCTTTCAAGATGGATGTCAGAGATGATTTTTGGATGCTCTTGAGTGCTCTCCAAGCTTTAAATGCAAATGCTATAGACACATTTGAACAGATTTTTTGTATGTCAGATTCAAGAGGATTTGAAAATAAGGTAAGCATGTAATTTATAGAAGCGGAAGGTAGTTGAAATTGGTTACACACGGATAAATAAGTATGATAAAAATAGCATTGTGCGTAGTTGCAATAGTGTCAAGGGAAGTAAATGGATTAATTATAAAAAAGATGCATCCAGAAAGGTTGTTATACGTGCATTTTAATTTCCCCCACCTTTCTAGGATTCTAGAAGTGTAGTGAACTAGGGTAAGGATAGGGAGTCCAAGTGGAGTCTAAGTGGAGTCAAATCAAGTGGCAGATGACTAGGATGTGCACACACTTAATTAATTAATTAATTAATAATAATTAATTTAGCCAAAGGGGTACAAAGGGTACATGGGATTAATTTAATTAATCCAAAGGGTATAATATGTATTAAATAATTAATTTAATCAATTAATTGCAAATGGGTGAATAACAGGGTGTACTAGAATATATTAGGAATAAGTGGCAACAAAATGTAATTTTAGGGTGTCTATAGTCTCTACATATGTCTCCTCTCTATTTCATACGCATGTGTTTCGGTTTTAAATATTATCTTGCTTCCTTTATCCTTTTCTTATTTTTGTAGGACTCTTCCTTCTTCAGCACGTTGACCCATTAACAACAACAAAAGAGAAGAGAGGTTTATGCCTCGCAAAAATTTGAAATCAATGCACATAGAGGTGAGTGATATTGCGGCCTCAAACAAGTGGCAAGAGACACTATCCTTAACCTTGAAACTTCATATCTCCCACACCTGTTTCCCCCAGTCCCTTCCCTTACATTTCAAATGTCTCTCATTTTTCGGCACCCACAATGATAACTACTTCTTTTACTCAAATCTCGTTTCCCACCAACAATTCATATTCAGTTAATTAATATTATAACTTAATTAATCTCTTATTACATGCCAAAACTATATTATGTTAAATAATTTATTTTTTTAAATAAGTCATATCATTCTATTTAATAATTAAATAATTCAAATATATATATATCAACAACCCCACATGTTCCCCACTTAAGTCAAAATCACTTCTCACCTAAAAATCAATTCCCACCTAAAAATTCAATTCCCTCAAATTATTAAATTATTAACCCCACCCATGAAGTCAATAATTCAAAAATCTCCCTATCCGACAACAAATCCAAAAATCAATAGTGTAAAGTGAGCACATGACTTCACTATTACACCTAACCATGTCCCCACTCCACATCACACCTTTTCCTTTTCTCACATCATGAACCCCACCATCAAATCAACTCTTCATCATGTCCTCTTAATCAGGATTTATTTTGCAAATTATAATTATTTGTTAATCCTTTATTTTAATCCAAATTCAAATTATAAATAGAACTCTTTCTCCCCCTCTGAAGGGAGGGAGAAAATTCTTGAAATTCTCAAGCTTAAAATTCATAATATTTTGTCAAAATTGTTTGTGAAGCTTTGAATCATATTGTGGAGTGTTTGGAGGTGAAGCTCTATCGGTCTCATATTGTCACTCTAACGATCAATTTGTTGTTATATCGAAACACTGGCTTGGTATCATATTTATATTGTTTATTCAACATATTGCAAATCTCTGTAGTTTTGGCATGTCATCTTATCATTGGATATTCATTATTTTCTTGTGAACATGGGGGTTGACAGCCACCGAGGAAGTTAACGCTTCTCAGATCTGCTTTGTCAGGAAACCCCCGCATATCGTTATCTAATCTTATATGTTTCCATCTTGTAGATCTATTTTCTTTCTCACAGATCTATTTTCTCTGCGCCCGTATCCAGAATCCATATCTACATCTGAGGTCCTAAGCCCTCTATCATTCAAAGTTTTTGGTGGCTTACAGTCTCGGTGTTCACCCGTCCGAGAACGAGTTTTCCAGATCAACATTTGGCACACCCGGTGGGACCAGATCCAAGATCTGGTCATTGTTATTGTTTAACTTTTTCATTGTTTGCAGGTGTCGTAAAGATGCTAGTTATCTTATTTGTTTTTTGTTTTTGTTACTTGACAGATATTTTGTGGATATTTCATTTGTTTTGGAAACTCACTTGTTTGCAGGATTTAATTATCTTCGCTAGTGTGGTGTCCTTTGTACATATAGTCATTTTTTGTCTTCGCCATTGAGGTAAGTGGTTTTTGTCATTTTGAATAAGGTTATTATTTAATTTTCTTATAATAGTTATAAAATTTTATTGTTATATCCCTTGAAAAATAGTTCTTGAAAGTACATAAATATCAAAAACAAAAATATAATATATAAATAATATATATAAAAATCTTTTTTGTTATTGTTATTATCCTAAACTACAATTTCCCACATATTCACTCGGCCTACCTCCACTCCATCTGAGCTATCTCCTTTGCTCATTGACCCCACATCCCTCTCCATCCATACACCCTACTCTCCTACCCAAGCTCCCATATCCTCAACAAAGACTTACCTGTGCTTCTCTCCATCCCATGTTGGCCACATCCTCCACTTCATCTCCACTCACACGCTTCTCATCTCTCTCTACCCAACCCAGTTCTCCCCAACTCCCCTTCTCTCCCCCAACTCCAACTTCACTCCTCTTCCCACACTCCCATCTGACGCATTCACCTCTCTTTCATAACTGATCTCTCTATACTGTTTTGTTCCACACCTCCTCGAGTTCTATTCCACACTAGGCATATAAGATTCCATCCAAGCTTTCCTGGTTAGCCAACATACTTAAAAATTATCTTTTTCTTTAAAATTAACTTTCACTGACGGACTTAGCTCTCTTTGGTTGTTGTATATTCAGTATTTTAATGACTTCTATAGTCTTCTCAACACATATTGCCAAATCTGCAATCTAATTCTAGGTATTATTCCAACTATATCTATCAATTTTGATATCAAATTCATGTTGGTTCCACAGTCCATTTATAGTGATCTGCTTATAATTCATTATAAGACACATGTTATAGATTGCTTTATGCCACACTAATGCTTGATTACTTCCTGACTCATGCAAATTCCATTCACGCTTCTTGTTATTTAGTGACATCTACAATCTCTGTATATCAGTTGGCCTACATATTCTTTAAAATTTCATTGATAGCCAATGTTGTGTAGTATTGAAGATAAAATTTGGCATTGTACAATTTTTTATAGCAATTGCCTTCTAATTCCCACCATATATCCACGCAGACCCACCTTCCAAATTAGTTATTTCCATCTCAGTTTCAATTCCCACGTTGTCTTGTGAATAACTATTATATAGCAATCTATTTATTATTCTTTTATTAATTTACCCTGCTCCATTGTAGTTGATTCAAAGTGTTTAAATTTCCACCACCTAATCTTTCTATCCACACAATTATTTTATTGTTACTTTAACACAGTTTCATATAGAGTAGAGGGAGGAAATTGTTTTAGATACGGTTGTAAATTCCATTATTTTGTAGCTTTGCATCTTATAAAATTGATTCACAATTCTATAGAACACATTTATAAACCACCGTGTAGGGGTACCATAGCCAGTCATATATTTACCATTTGTTTGTCTGTGATTTCAATTATGAAAGAGCCACATCCCAATTTAGATTTTCATTCTCAAGTATAGAAAATATCCATGTGATTTAACTACCACATTGTTACAAATTTCCTGTATTTTCATTATAAACGTAGTCATTATTTATCTTCATGTGTTGGATACAACCAGCTTTGAAGGTAAGACTTATAGTCTCTTTATTTTGATTTACATTCTTTAATACGTTTACAAATTTGTTATATACCATAAATTTAGTTCAATTGATAGTGACTTCATAATTCATTTATATCATTAATTAGCATTTTATTGGTAATGTTTGTTTAATAATTATATTCCTTATAGTAATGAATTAAATTCTTTAGACCATATTTATTTAGATACACAATCCTTTAATTATTTATTATAATTCCTTTATTGATTATTCACAATTTTAGACCATTTTATAATTTAATATCGGTTATCATTATATTATTATTTCTACAACAATATTATTTACATTTCTTTTATAAATAAATTCAAATTTGATTCATATTTTTATCGTTATTAGATTTGTAATTTGCTTATAATTTTTGGCTAAGAGCTCAATGTTTTGATTTAAAATTATTCACTTCTTTAAATTTTTGATAGTATATTGGTTCACTTTTCTTTAATATTTTGATTTAATATCAGGTTTATTTTTCATCATTTGAAAATCATAAAACAAATCATTTCCAACTACCAAAGACCATTATTGAAATAGAAACACATCGTGTCTTTCACAATTGTTTTCCTTTTTGCAATCATAAATGGTGCAACGTTAGGGTACAAAATAATGTTGTCAAAGACCAATATTCCAAATCACAGTCGATCAAACATTTTTATACCACCTCATCAAGCACATCCAATAATGGGGGAATGTGTTCTTCCAATCACTTCTTTAGCATCTTTGTTGTTTTCTCAGGGACAAATACTTGTCATTTGTGATTGTTCGAAGCACACTCCTTGCTTGGCTCAACTTGTTGTCAGATAAAAAGGAAAAGTGATATACAGGTATTCTTTAGTTTTCCCTATTTTCTCTTTTTGCATTGGTACTTTCCCATTCCTGGTTGATTATCGGCATCAAATTTAATATTTCAATTTTGGAGTAAAATGAACCTGTGCATTCTGCCTGCTCACATAGTGTAAATAGGGGTTTAACTTTTTGCATCACACCTATCATCACACACTGCCTAAAACTTCACAAACTAATTAACACACCGAAACATTCCTTGCACCTGGTTCACTGATTGGGATTTGATCACCCAACAGGAAACCATTTCAGACATTTCCCAGCCATAACTTACCTGAAACCAAACATAGTTTACCTTCTTCTAGGTCCTCTTACAGCCATTTTCTTTTTTCTTTCACACGTGTTCTTCATCAAAACAAAACAAAAATAAACACATAAAAATAATTGTTTGCTTAATTTTTCTATTTCAAATGGCACAAAACTTCATCCTAAATGGTTCTTATATGTACCAATCACCACAATTTACCAACATTCACAATCCTTGTATATACCCACAATCAAATGTGTTAATCCAACCTCAAGAATCCTATCAAACATCTCCTCCAGCTTTAACATACCAAGCTTCCTCATATCCTTATCTATCCCCTCCTTGTGTTGTACAACCAAGACCATCTTATACCTATCCTACACACACACCAACCGTAACTACAACCTTCATGCCTACCACATCAATTATTGCTACTCCTTGGAAAGCTAGCACGATCGATACCTCATGTTTATCTCCATCTAGCCACCTTTACAAATGCTTTCACCATAACTCTAGTTCTCAACCACAGAATTCTACTTTATCCCCGTCACCTTATGCCAATACTACATTGTCTTCCCTGCCTACATCATTTACCGCACTTCCTGTATCTCAACAATCTCATCCATCACATTATGTCCCTACTTCCCAACATTACACAACCTCCCAACCAATTCAATCTCAACTCTTGGATATCTTCCAACAAATCTTCCCAAATCCACCATCGGCAAATCCATTTCTACTTTCCACACCACACGATTTTAATTCTTATTCAATTAATATTGTCCATCTAGCATTCCCCATTGATTCTACACCTCAATATACCCCATCCACTCCCTCATCCACATCTATTCCATCTTTACCCATAATACCAACCATAGACCCAATCCCAGTTCCTACACCTACATCTACTACAGGAGCCCAACAATGATTTACACGACCAACACCCAATTATACTCCTCTGGGAGAATCATACAACACCATCTTCGACAAGTTAATCACAACACATTTGATCACGCTGCCACCTATCCAACCAGTTGACGAATCTAGACCAAGACCTATGTGGTATCATGAAGACCATTACTGTAAGTACCATCAAGTCTGAGGACACGACATAGAGAGATGTCGTACTTTCAAGGATTCGGTCCAAAGACTCATCGATTAGGAAGAACTTCAAGTGGATAACCCAAATGTGTCACCCAATCGACCACTAGATATTTTTAAACAACCATTTCCAAACCATACACCCACATCGATAAGTCAAACCACCACTGCTTCTACATCGCCAGTGCCCAATACCCACACCATAAATACTATACATATTGCTAGTATAAATCCAGATCCATCCACAGATTTACCTTCTTCATCACCCACCATATCCACCTCACTAGAAGCTCCCCATTTCTTCATTACATTAACCCTCACCCCCATACCAACCTCTGTCCTATCTACATTCACCTCAGCACCTCTTCCCACATCCACTGTTAATTCCACATCTGAACATACCTCATACACTCCATCACCCACATCTATTTCATCTTTACCCATAATGTCAACCATAGATCCAATCCCAATGCATGCACCTATTACATCAATCATTGAGACCACATCCACATTTTCCTCCCCTCCTACATCATTTGAAGAATCTTTGAAAGATCTTCAACTGGATTCAACTTCAAATAATATCTCTACCTCATCAGTGTGACCAAATCAATGTTCACCTTCTTTAGATTCCAACGAACAAATATCCCTTCCTACATCTCTATCAGTACCACCTCTGGATCCTCCGGTAGAAATTATTGTCATTCCTCCCAAGGATGGAACCTCTCAAATATTGCCTCAAGATTCCCTTATATAGGAAAATCATATTCCTTCTTCTAAACAATCCAACCCCAAACCCCTTCAACTAAAATCATCCAACACTATGAAAATCACGACTTGCTATCAGCCACCAAGACATAAACATGTTTGAAAATTTGTCTTCAACATCTGAATTATCTCAAACATCCACTCCTTCTCCAAAGACCAAGAAATTCTACACAGACAAAGCACCTCCTAACGCTGTGGTCGAATCATGTATTGAGGTCTTCCGACACTTGCTACAAATTTCTGCAATCACACTTCCACCTATTAGGGCCTTTGACCCCAGTAGTAAGAAGCCACCGTGGTTTAATTCTAGCCTTGTTTGTGCATATCATCACACCCCTGGACATGATATCTGACATTGCAGAGCATTTCAAGCCATTATTCAGGACTTCATTAAGGAAGGATGCATCCTTCCCAAACCAAACCAATCTATTCCTTCCACTTCAACATCTACACTGTTGACCTCATCTATCCAAATGCAAATGTCCCCTTGTTCTTCACACACTTCCACAATCATGTCACCTCCAAGTGAAGAATATTTTAAAGAGGATCCTTCATTCTCCATCAAATTTATTCAAGTACCTCCTCAGTCTGGTTCACGTGACCCTGAATCATCAACTAACACTAAAACTGAAACCAAAACATTAAAACCGCAACACAATCCATCCCCATCCTCAGCACCTATATCGGCTCATACGTCGATATCCCAAAGTTCCATGTCTAAATCCAAGCCAAAACATCATCTTAAAACCCATAAGAGTGGTCTTCTATGTGACACTTCGATCAGGTCTTATGCAGATATCCTTCAACATCTAATTCAAATCTCTGTGATCACTCTTCCTCCCATTAGACATTGGGATCCTTATAGTAGGAAACCTCCATGGTTCAATCCCAATTGCATTTGTGCCTATCATCATGTTCCAGGCCACGACATTGAGCAGTGTAGGGCCTTTCAGACCATCATCCATGACCTCATTAAGGAAGATGATTTCCTCACTCAGGAGGAACATCCTTCCCCATCCAAAATGAATACAACTCATCTTTCTACATCCTCATCCATCGGGTTTCCTAATACTCCCCCATCCTCATCTATTCCACCTTTGCCTATCCTACCATCTATTGATTCTATCTCAGTTCCTCTTTCCACACTTCTACTCATGCCAATCACATCAACTAGTGTGAATGTGAACACACCATCTTCTTATTCCACATCATTTGAAGAACATTGGAAAGCACTTCAACTAGCAGCAACTTTAGATGCTCCTCCCATCTCATCTACAGATACTCCCACATCCATCATGAAAATACCAATCCATTCACCTGTATCAACTATGACACAACCTTCAGACTCTCTGATTGAAATCAGTGTCACATCTCCCAAGAATGCTTCTTCACAATCCAAATCCAAGAACCTTGGTACACATCCACGAAAATCTCTTGTGTGTCCCCAAAAGAAGATAGACATTTCACCAACAAATACCAAATATGCATCATCTATTTTGGGGCAATATCAATCTCCATCTAAGGCATCACAATCACTCTACCAACCAAAATAAAAAATATCCAACATTCCCTCAAGATTCGACTCAAAATTATGGAACGACATGATGCAATCCTCCAAGACAGCTCATACAACCACATCCCAAGCATTTGCATCCCAATCCAAGTCCAAAGAAAATAAATATACTAATGCAGAAACCCTTCAACACTTATTACAAATTTCTGCCATCACGCTCCCACCTGTCAAGGTATTTAACCCAAATAGTAGGAAGCCATCATGGTTTGATCCCCACCTCAGTTGTGCCTACCATCGTACCCCGGGTCATGACACTGAGTGTTGTAAGGCCCTTCAGATTATCATTCATGATCTCATTGAAAGAGACAATATTTTTTAGGATTGTCCCTCTACTATTTTATCCACAACTAATTCCACATCTATCGAAGTCTCTAAGTCTTCTCTTCCATCCTCCATTAACATCTCTCCTTCACATGTTACTCATACAGAAGGTCCTCCCTTATTCATCAACACTGTTTTCCTATGATCCCCAATGCATCTACCTGATCCAAATCTAAGGTTATCATCATCCAATCTCTTTCACCTGTCCACATCTAATTTTACGACAGTGATATAATATTTTTCACTGAGGGAGTAGCCTCCCCTCATCCTTAAGCATATCATTCATGTTAACTCATTTCGTATCTAAACAACTCCTCTTTGATGTCGGGGGGATTTACTCCTTGACATTGTTTTATTTACCTCATCCAAATCCATCTGATCTAAGCTAACCCCCTCCAAATATCCACCCCATTTTAAGCCCACTTTTGTGGCCATATGCATCTATCCCTTCGAAGATCATTTATTTTTATCTTAAGCCCACTTTTGTGGCCATGTTTGTCCTTCCATGAGGGACCATATTTTTATCTTTTAAATTCCACCTTTGTGGCCATGAGTGTGTTATCAAAGTCCTCCTTTGAGGCCATGTATGTCCTTCCTTTGAGGGACCATATTTCCATCTTCATTAAAGTCCACCATTGTGGCCATATTCGTGTCTCTTTTGGGGCACCATCTGTTTCATTAAGTCCACTTTTGTGGCCATCCTTCCTTTGAGGGACCATATTTCCATCTGTTTCATTAAGTCCACTTTTGTGGCCATTTTTGTCCTTCCTTTGAGGGACCATATTTCCATATGTTTCATTAAGTCCACTTTTGTGGCCATTTTTGTCCTTCCGTTGAGGGACCATATTTCCATTTAATCCCACCATTGTGGCCATATTTTTGTCTCTCTTGGGCCACCTTTTATTTTCATCAAAACCCACCATTGTGGTCATATTTTTTGCTTCCTTAAGGACATAGTTTTATTTCTTGCTTGTCTATCACATCTAATCCTTTGCAAGCTCTCATCTTGTCGTAACTTTAATGTCTTCTCTCCCTTGGTAGTAAACCAGAGATAAAGCCTCTTAATCCATTACACTTGCAACCATACTATTGTTAGCATATCTATCAATGAGCACTTAGGCATATCTTTAGATCATTCCTCCATCAGTATCCCCTTCCATCTATCATTGTAATGATTTTGAATCATGTGGTCTACCGTCACTACCAGTCATGACCTTGAATATGAGTACCACGGCTCTACTCGTAGCATATTCACTATGGATAAGTTCTCCCATTTTGTGAGAACCCCATGATCATTACATCCATCACCATCTCATTTTCCTATTGTACTCATGTAGAGGGTCTATGGATGTCTCTTGTACATTTATTCTCCCCTCCTAGGTGGTCTACCTAGCTATCCCCAGCTCTCCCCATGTGAAGCTCAAATTCGTGTATGTAAAAGGCAAGATCAAGGTTATCAAAACAGATTGATCCCTCGAAGGACAGCTATGCATAAAAAAAATGTAAATCAAAGTCAAAATAAATAGACCGATCCCTCGAAGGACGGCTATCATATATATTATTCTTGCCATCCATATTATGTATAAAGTAGACCATACCCTAGAAGGATGGCTACTCTTTTATTATGGCATTTGGAAGGTTTTCCGCATTGATCAACCTTCCTTTTATTAACATTCCCAGAAAGCTTCCCGCATTGATCAGCTTTCTTTTATTCTATTCTTCCCCTTTCCCAGAGCTGGGGCATAGACTTAAGGAATACCATCTTTGGAGAACCTTCTTCCCACGTACAAGATACATCTCCAATTCCTTTGTCATGTCGGCATTAGGATTATGAGCATATTTCATCCATATCTTCCTCTTGATCTTGTGATATAATCAAATCTCATTAGTTATGTACTAACACCTGCTATCGGATGCAAGTGCAATGCTTTGAGTAGTACCTTTTCTTGTTTACTTCTTATCAGGTTAAAAGCATAACTTTCTTACTTGACCCTTGCTATGGTTATGCGACATTCATTTCATCAAAGTCATCTTTTATCACAATTATCTCCTTAGAAATAAAATTTCATGTCATAAAATCTGTATCCATATGTTTACTCTTAAAGATGTCCCCTATCAACATCATCCATAAATCCATGAAATCAATTATTATCTTCAAGCAATCTTTTTAATGCATTATTCGGTTTGGGAATTCTACTTGACCTCCATTGCAGTTTGTGAATTCTACTTGAGGATAACTCTCAAGTAGCATTCATTATCTGGCAGCTCCTCATCCCCCACCATTGTTCATTATCCTCTTCTTCACCATCTCAGACCTTTCACCCCCAGCTTGGCACATCTACGTAATTCCCCACGCAACACAGAAACCCTACTCGAAGTAGACCTGTCATTCTGGACAAGGTATCATTCGTGATCATGTGTCTGTTGACCATTCCTTCCTCCTAGTCCCTCTTTATCAACCCAATTTTCTCCTAAAATTCACCTCATCTCATTCTCCACTTGCTCTTCTCACCCACTTCGTCCTTCTCCATTTGTTTGTTCGATACTTCACGTGTCATCCACCCGGGCCATTATTTTTGTGCTTTTCTCTTAATATCCTTTTACTGCCATCTATTTTATTGTTCCATTTCCCTTTCATTCTTCTTTCAACTTGACAATCCTACTTAATCATCCATTCCACACAGGTTTCTTAATCACAATGCAGCTCTTTCTTAAGATCCTGCCACTATAGAAACTCCTTCATTGTTTTCTTTCCCTTCAACAGAAACATCTTCCTACTCATATAACTTTTGCTTAACACTCTGACATCATCACTCATACAACATAGGCATCCTAATTAAGAATTCCCCTTACACTCTTTATCCTACACTGCATATATTCCTCCATCCACTCATGTCACACTCCTTTGTTTCCTTGTTATTACCTCCTTTCACTTCCTGTTCCATCTTGGTATACATTGCTCAGTCTTTTCATCATTCTTCTTCTTCAGCTTGGCGATCCTACTTAACCATTCCTACGGCATGGTGATCTTACTTAAGAGTCTCTCTTAAGAATGATCTGTCTCCTTGCCTTTCCTCTTTCCTTCATATTCCCATCATCCGTATTTTTTCTTCATTCCCCACAAACACATCCTCTTCCCTTCTCTTTTTCCTCACACAAAATATCTCAAACTTCCTCAAATATCATCTCCATCATCCCTCATTTAAAATCCAGCTTAACTACTTCATACCCTCTCTTACTATGTCTTGTTCCTTCATCTTTACTTCTGTCATCTTCATCCACATCCTCATCCATTACATTCTCTCCTCGTCTATATCTTCTTACATATCGTTAGCCCTCCTTTCCTTACTCTTTCTGGTCCATTTTCTAGAATACTTCCCCATATCTATCACCATATTTATTTGTCATTATCATTGTTCATATAAAATTATGTCATCTTCCATTCTCGTGCTAAGAATTATCGGTGGAAATCTCCTAAAACTCAGTTCTCCCCATTCTATTAATACCGGTTCACTCTTTTTTACCTCCTCCATTTTCTCTTCCTCCCTTTTTCCTTTTGTGCCCTCTAATCATTATCGAAGGATTTCTCCTAACATCCCTCCACTGGTATTGCCTTTTCATCTTCCCTTCACCTTTTTCAATATCTCTATTGTCTTCATCACATACTGCCTTTGCATCATTTTATTTGTTGTCCTCTCCTCCTTTCTACCTCTGGTTTTCTTTCATATCATTTGTATCATCTTCATCTCCTCTTCTCCTCACACTTTTGTCTTACTCCTCCATTGATAACCTAACTCACCAGCATTGTCCCATCTTCTTAACCATCTCACCATCCACATGCATTTCCATGCGTTCAGTTTCATATTCAATTCCTTTCCTGTTTTGGCTCTATCATCCCTTCTTTCCCTCTTATTTTCATTTCCCCCATTACTGAGCTTCTTTCTCTACCACCCCTATCTTCTTAGCTCCTCATGGTGCCTTTCTTTCTCTTTTCCATTCTACCTCCTCCCCCATCTTCTTTAACTTCTTCATCTTCTTCATCTCCTTCATCTTTCCATCCTACTATACATATTCATCTCTCCAATCATCCTTCTCTCATATTCTTCACAACTTTTCTTTCTCAGTTCTGTCATCTCTTTCGTGATCCATTCTTTCTCTCCCTTTATTTTGATCTCCATCTCCCTTTCATCCCTTCTTCTATCATTTTCTTGTCTTCTTCTTTGTCCTTCATCATTTCTTTCTTCCACCATTTCTCCTCTTTATTATCTCTGTTGCTTCTTTACTATGATATATCTCTATACATTCAACTTCCCTTCTAATCTCTTTTTCCTTCTCATCTCATCTTCTTCTTGTTTAAACTTCCTCCCTCTCTTCTTCTCCTACTCACTTTCTCTATTTTATTTTTCTCCAGGTCCCTCGTACCTTACCTATTTATTTCCCCCTTATCTTTTTCCACTACCCTCTTATTGAATATTATTCTCTCTCTTTTGTGCTTTTGTCTATCTTCTCACCTCTCTTATCGTCCTTCTCTACTATTTGACCTCTCTCCTCCACCATGTCCTTTCTACTTCAACCATGTCCACTTTCTCTTATCTCTATCATCTATCATCCACATCTTTCATCCCATCCTCCTGGGACATTTTTGTCTTAGAGGATACCATAACGGCCAACACCTATCTGATCTTGTACTCTTCCATGCATATTTTCTCTGCTTTTGTTTTGTCGCAAAAGTATCTTGACTTCTTGTCCTACTTATCAAACAAGTAAGACTGACTTTTACCTTATAATTTACTAACACTTATGCATCTTTCTTATGAAACATGATTGCCATCATATTTATCACACCTTTAGGGCATTCTATCTCACCCTTTTATCCTATCTTCTCATCATATGCACATTTATGGTTATTCCCCTTGGGAATTTTATTTACATATCCATCTCCCATTATGTCATCTTTGTGCCCTATCATGGGGCACCTTTTTCATTCTTGTACTTGTCAGCGTATATAACTCACTTTGTGTCTTTCTCATGCCCTGTGTTGGGGCATCATTGTCTTCATCCACATCCCTTTTGTGGACGCATGATTTTTCACACGATTCCTCGCAAACAAAGGATTGCACACATCTTTCGCATTCAGTTGCACATATTTTGATGTTTTCCTATGACCCATTGGTCATCTTGGTTTACATCCATACTGCAGTGGTCTTCACCCACTCACTGGTCTATAGAATGTTGTCATCTGTCTCCGTTGAGACTGCAATTGTCCTCTACCGATGTGATATTGGAGTCACCGCCATACTTTTTTTATTGTTATTGTGATCCTTTTTTGCCTGAGGCATCTTGCCTTTGGTCATGTCTTCATCCATCCTCAGACACATCTTTCATCTAACCCTTTTTTTTTTGTCTCGTGGCTTGCTATCACAAACCACTCAACAAAAAGGGGAAAATGTAGACACCAAATTTTGGTATCACCCCATGTTTTGGTCTCCTTCAGTAGGCTTACTCAAATCTCATTTCCCACCAACAATTCATATTCAGTTAATTAATCTTATAACTTAATTAATATCTTATTACATGCCAAAACTATATTATGCTAAATAATTTATTTTTTTAAATAAGTCATATCATCCTATTTAATAATTAAATAATTCACAAATGTATATATATAAATCAACAACCCCACATGTTCCCCACTTAAGTCAAAATCACTTCTCACCTAAAAATCAATTCCCACCTAAAAATTCAATTCCCTCAAATTATTAAATTATTAACCCCACCCATGAAGTCAATAATTCAAAAATCTCTCTATCCGACAACAAATCCAAAAATCAATAGTGTAAAGTGAGCACATGACTTCACTATTACACCTAACCATGTCCCCACTCCACATCACACCTCTTCCTTTTCTCACATCATGAACCCCACCATCAAATCAACTCTTCATCATGTCCTCTTAATCAAGATTTATTTTGCAAATTATAATTATTTGTTAATCCTTTATTTTAATCCACAATTCAAATTATAAATAGGACTCTTTCTCCCCCTCTGAAAAATAGAGGCAGAAAAATCTTGAAATTATCAAACTTAAAATTCATAATACTTTTTCAAAATTGTTTTTTAAGCTTTGAATCATATTGTGGAGCATTTAGAGGAAAAGCTCTATCGGTCTCATATTGTCATTCTAACGATCAATTTGTTGTTATATCGAAACATTGACTTGGTATCATATTTGTTAGGATAAAATATTATATTAATTATGCATAGTTCAGTTATTTAATTAATTTTATTAATTAAATAATAATTGTTATTTTGTTATATGGTTAATCAACCATATTTGTCTTTTATTTCATACTGTTATATTGTTGTGAACAATATATTTGTATCTATTCATTTGCTGCTTCCCGGATGTTATTGGAAGCTTATTCATTTAAATTTGGTTGCACCTGTGCAACTTATTCTCCCGTATGTATTTGGCTGTGCAATATCTATAAATATTGCAGCCCATTCTCTATGTAATGGTTGATTGATTGAGATTAATAAAGTGATCAGGCTTCCGTCCCTGTTTTTCAATCATCATTTGGTACCAGAGCGAATTGAAGCTCCTGGCAAGGTTGGAGAAGGTTGCAGAAGAAGGAGAATTCATGGAGAAGAAATCTGCACCAGAAGGAGAGCCAGTGTTGCCTCCTGTAGCTTCCCAGAACCCCCTGCAAACCCACAACCTCCTGTTCAGTTCCAGGTGTTTGGAACACAAATTTTTTTTTTGCACTGGTGCACTCAGCACCAGGCAAAATTTGCAGCAGGTATAAAAATTTTTAAAAAAAAAATTATTAATTGTTTCTCCCATTAGGGGTTTTATCTCTAAATTTAGAGATGAAATTTAGTCTCTATTTTTTTATCCAACCTCTACATTTAGAGGTATATCTAGTGTTATGTGGACCTTATGTGCTATGGATTTGTGAGGCCGAGCTACAGTGCAAAAGACCCTGCACACAAAGAAAGCAGCAGTTAGCATTTCCAAAGCAGAGGAAAAGAGCAACCTGCGCACACAAGAAAGGAGCAAATCAAACAAACAAAGCTGAAATTGCATAAGGGGTCAGAGCATAATCGGCCAGAGCAGCATAGAAAGGAAGCAAGAAAAAACGTGGCCAAAAGAAAAAAAAACAACGGCCAAACTCAGAAAAACCTGAAACGGTGTAAGAGTAGAAAGGAAGCGGCTCAACAAATCATAGAAACGCACCGTGGCTAAACAAAATCATTTGTCTTTCACGCCTCATCCTGAACTCCACGGCAAACAAAAAAAAAAGAACGGCTCAGCCTGCACTCCACGCACCTGCATAAAGGAGAAAACAAATAAAAAAAATGTGGCCAAAGCCTGCATTAAAGATCCAAGCAACACTATGCAAACAAAGAAAAACGGCTTTCTCCCACTCCATGCGTGACCTGCACAAAGAAACGGTGCAAGGAAAGGTAGAAGCGGCTGAGAAAAGAAGGAGGCGGCTTCACAAAGGCAAACAATAACAAATAACAAGCTTCAGATCTGGATTTTTTCAGCAAAGGAAACCCTAAAAAATCACCTCTCACCAGCATGCGACACGTGGAATCTCTACCAGGTCATATTTTTTAAAAGAGGTAAGTCGATTTTACTTGTCAATAAATACAAGTTCCTTCCTTTCATAGCTCAAGCACCCTAAGTGGCCAAGTTGGTTATTGCATGCGCCTTGGGAGTGAGAGGTCTGGGGGTCAAATCCCACCAACAACACTCAAAAACTCACCTTTTGAAATTTGGAGGAATTTTTGGCGGAACTTGCTAAATTTAGCAGATTTTTTGAATTTAGTTATAACTAACTAAATTTAGTGGAGAAACCCCTAAGTTAGGGTAAAAAAAAAAATTCTCCCATCTGGTCTTTTTTTTCATTTTAGACATTTTTTGCAAAGGGAGACCTATCTAAAAATTGCATCTTCAGCTTCTTTTTTGCAATTTTTAGCATTTTGGGTCGTATTGGGCTCAGGAGGCCACCAGGGCCCGCAAAAAAAATTTTTTGCCTGTCATTCAAATTGTACAGTTTTTTGAATGTAAATTGTATACTGCTGCATATTGTACTAATTTGTAGGTTGCCATAGTCAACTGCAAAACTTTGTAACTGCTTAGAAACTGGTAGAATTGTAATAAAAAAAAAATTGGTTCTGTAACACTCACGAGATCCTAGATCTCATTCGCAGCGTTCGGTATATACGGTGCCTCTGGGAAGCGCTTACGGGTAAAGCCGTCGCGACTACTACTGCACTTAATGCCTAATATAGCTGCAACAACGTCGTCTGGGCATCGTCCCTATAAATCGACGGGGAGTAATAAGGTCACAGTGCACACACTATGAACCATCCCATCCGTCTGTGAACGATTGCAAGACATAAATCCAAACTGAGAAATTATCCGAGTATATAGCGAAGTTACGCGCACGCGTATGAGGATATTTCTTTGAGCCAGTGTCAATAATCACACAGACCCCATCAGTACTGTCTTGGTACCACGTATTGAATTCTTTCACGTACGTTAACGCCTCTTTCACGTACCACCGGGTATATAGAAAGGGCGAGCTTCTTCCACGTACCGACGGGTATATCAGAAGGGCACGTATATAGAAAGGTTCGGTATATCAGACTGACGGTATATAGATTGGGAGACCTAATACCTGGAGTGATAAGAGCCAAACCCTATCAGTGATCTCTGCAAAATGGGCACCAATGCCCCCAAATTTTTTCTTCCGGATTCACAATTGCTCAGAGGAAGCAACTATGCTGCATGGAAGACAAAAATAAAGACACAACTTGAGTTTGAAGAAATCTGGCCTGTTGTGACTGGTACTCTAACCAGATCACCAACTGATACAACACAACAATGACAAGTTTGATAGAGCAGATCAGAAAGCAAAACTCATCATCTTGTTTGGAGTGTCTGACGATGTGCAAGCCCACATTCGAGATGCCACAACAGCAAAAGAAGCATGGGATAAGCTGAGCACAATATATGAGGCCAAGAACAAGAATGTCATACTAAATTTGCAGAGTCAGTTACATACATTGAAGTTCAAGCAGAATGAGAAAATTGAAGCTTTCTTAAGAAGAGTTGCAGAGTTGAGGGCTTCACTTCTAGCCCTAGGAGAAGAGGTCAAAGATGAATCTCTCGTTCCCATTGTTCTGAGAGCTCTCCCTTCTTCTTACCACATTTTTGTCACAACTCTAAACTTGTCAGATACGACAATTAGTTTTGACAAGCTGGTAAACCTACTGCAACAAGAGGAAGCAATGCACAATAAGGATGATGAAGAGGAGCAGGCACTGTCTTCACATCAAAAATGGAAAGGAAAAGGTAAAGGAAAACCTAAATCCTATCAGAAGTCCCAACATCAGAATCAGTATCATGGGGACAATCAACAGAAGAAGCGATGTCCAATTTGCAAAAGAGGACATGACTTACAAGATTGTTGGTATAACACTTATAAGAAAGGTTCATCAAGCAATTCTGGACCACAACAACAACAATCTTACAAGGGACATTCAAACAACTATCACGGGCAGAAAAAGGGGAACTGGAAAAGAAGACCCCACCAGCAAGGTAATATTGTTGAGCAACAAGAACAGTCAGACAATGAAGACTTCTTGTTCACTGCTCGATCAAGTGAACCATCCACGTCATCTAGTGATGTCTGGTATGTTGATTCGGGAGCCACTCGACACATGACCGGCCACAGAGACTAGTTTATTTCAATGAGGGACACGCCATCGAAAAATCATGTTTCGTTGGGAGATGATTCTTCATATACAGTTCAGGGGATTGGAAACATTTCTCTACCCCTTGGTTCACGCAAATGTAGACTATCAGATGTTCTATATGTCCCTGGGTTGACAAAGAATCTTCTTTCGGTCAGTCAACTCCTAGATCACAACCTAAAAATTGACTTTGATAGTCAATCTGGCAAGAAAACGTGTTTGATTCGAGATAAATCCAGAGGCTCGAAAATAATTGCAAAAGCCTCAAATGTGGGATGTATGTTTCAACTTGATTTCATTCACAAAAATGATCAAGCACTTGTGGCTAAAAACTCCACCTCAGCCCAGTTGTGGCATCGGAGATTTGGTCATGTAAGTTTCAAATATCTTGAAACACTTTGCCGGTGTAATATGGTACATGGGCTACCATCTCTTCAGAAGGATACAGACAAGTGTCCTCACTGCTTAGCAGGAAAACAACACAGAGTTTCATTCCAAAAGAGTACTTTTCGAGCTCATGGTAAACTTGACCTGGTTCATACCGATCTTTGCGGTCCGATGCAGCCAAGTCATTCTGGGTTCCAGTACTTCATGCTTTGTGTTGACGACTATTCACGGAAAATGTGGATTTTTTGTCTTCGCAAGAAAAGTGAAGCCTTTGAAACATTCAAAAAGTTCAAAGTTGCAGTTGAGAAAGAAACTGGTCGTCACATCAGAACTCTCCGCTCAGATCGAGGGGGGGAATTCACCAGTGATGAGTTCAAAGACTACCTACAAACTCACGGGATTCGTCGACAAATACCTCCTCCACACACACCGCAGCAAAATGGTGTTGTTGAGAGAAGAAATCGTACTATCATGGAAATGGTGCGATGCATGATCGATGATTCCGGACTTGCAAAGACATTTTGGGCAGAAGCAGCAAAAACAACAGTGTATTTGTTGAACAGAGCACCCACAACTGCTCTTGATGGAATTACACCACAAGAAGCATGGTCAAAAAGGAAACCATCCATTGCACACCTCAGAGTATTCGGGTGCAAAGCAAGCATGCACATACCCAAACAGAACAGAAAGAAATTGGATATGAAGTCACAAAATCTCATCTTCATTAGGATACAGTGAAGAGACTCTTGGGTATAGATTGATGGATCCTAAGACCAGAAAAGTCTACACAAGCAGAGATGTTGAGTTTTTTTGAAGAAGGAAGCAGAGACTCCTCCTCCAGACTTGCAAGATGTAGATTTTTCACCTATTGTAAAAATTGAAGCTAATGTTCCCTCAGAAGATGAAAGTGATGATGGGGATGATGGTGTTGATCAGATAGAACCACAACCCATGGGAACAGTTCAACGTATACCTAAATGGTGTACAAGTACATTACGAGATGCAAGATTGGATGCTCCACCGGATACATCCACCCCTGGACCACGGACTCGCAGTAAAGCAAGAGAAGAAGTTAACTTTGCTTTGATGAGTAGAGTTATTGAATCAGATGAGCCCTCTATAGTCCAGGAAGCCCTACAGTCAAAAGCTTGGAAAGATGCCATGGATTCTGAATATCAATCAGTGATGAAGAATAACACTTGGCAGCTTGTTGATCTTCCACCAGGGAAGAAACCCATTGGATGCAGATGGATATTCAAAACTAAGTACAAAGCAGATGGGACAGTGGACAAGTGCAAAGCAAGACTTGTAGCAAAGGGGTACGCACAAAAAGAAGGCATTGACTATGAGGAGACATTTTCTCCCACAGCTAAGATCAAAATGATCAGGATGATCTTTGCTCTAGCTGCTCAGTTTGGATGGAAAGTTCACCAAATGGACGTAAAAAGTGCCTTCCTAAATGGAGATTTACAAGAAGAAGTCTACATGACTCAACCTGAGGGATATGTTGTACCTGGTCAAGAAGAAAAGGTATGCAGACTCAGGAAATCTCTGTATGGCCTCAAACAGGCACCCCGGGCATGGTACATCAAGATTGATGAGCATCTCGTACAACATGGATTTGTTAGAAATCCATACGATCCCAATCTCTACCTCAAAAAGCAAGGGGGGGAGATGGTGATTGTTGTAGTTTATGTCGATGATCTAGTCATCACTGGCAGTTCAGTGAAGATGATTGATGAAACGAAGAAAGATCTTAAGCGATCATTCGACATGACCGATCTCGGGCTTATGCACTACTGTCTTGGACTAGAAGTATGGCAGAAAGAGAATCACATTTTTGTTTCTCAGATGAAATATACCAAGACTAGCACTCGAGAAGTTTAGGATGATGGATTGCACACCAATTGCTACACCTATGGAGAACAGATTACAGTTATCTCGTTCAGATCCATCTCCTGAGGTAAGTGCCACTCTCTATCGGCAGCTGATTGGGAGTCTCATTTACCTGACCTACACTAGACCAGATATCAGCTTTGCAGTGAGCTATCTATCCAGGTTCATGCAGGAACCCAAATTTTGTCATTGGAAAGCAGCAAAGTGCATTTTGAGATATCTCAAAGGATCAGTGGATCTTGGTCTAGAATACAAGAAGAATGAAAACTTCTTCTTGACTGGATATTCGGATTCAGATCATGCAGGTAACATTGATGATAGAAAATCCACTTCTGGATTTGTATTCTTTATGGGATCTGGACCAATATCATGGGGAAGTAAGAAACAACACTTTGTTTCTCGCTCTTCCATAGAAGCCGAGTATCGTTCTGCAGGAGAAGCTGTCTGTGAAGTGATTTGGCTACGTCGCATACTGGAAGGACTTGGAATACCACAGGACAAACCTACTACCATGTATGTTGACAATGAAGGTGTTCTCAAACTTGTTCGCAATCCAGTTTTTCACGAGAGAACAAAGCACATTGAGGTTCAGGTTCATTTCATACGCGAACATGTGTTGAAGCACAACATCCAGCTTCAATTTTGTCCAACTGTTGAACAACGAGCAGATATTTTCACAAAGTCACTTGCACGTGACAAGTTCGAGTTGTTCAGATCATTTCTCTCCTCATCTCTTCAGACAATGCACAATTAAGGGGGGAATGTTAGGATAAAATATTAATATTAATTATGCATAGTTCAGTTATTTAATTAATTTTATTAATTAAATAATAATTGTTATTTTGTTATATGGTTAATAAACCATATTTGTCTTTTATTTCATACTTGTTATATTGTTGTGAACAATATATTTGTATCTATTCATTTGTGCTTCCCGGATGTTATTGGAAGCTTATTATTTTGGCATTTGGTTTCACCTGTGCAACTTATTCTTTTGTATGTATTTGGCTGTGCAATATCTATAAATATTGCAGCCCATTCTCTGTAATGGTTTGATTGATTGAGATTAATAAAGTGATCAGGCTTCCGTCCCTGTTTTTCAATCATCATTTGGTACCAGAGTGAATTCTGAAGCACCTGGAAAGGTTGGAAAGGATGCAAAGAGAAGGAGAATTTCCATGGAGAAGAAATCTACAACAGAAGGAGAGCCAGTGCTGCCTCCTGCAGCTCCCAGAATCCCCTGCAAACCCACAACCTCCTATTCAAGCATTCCAAACTGTTTGGAACGCAAATTTTTTTTTTGCACTGGTGCACTCAGCACCAGGCAAAATTTGCTACAGGTATAAATTCTAAAAATAGAAAAAGAATTATATGGCCCCATTAGGGGTTCCACATATCTCTAATCTATACCAGATCTGCCAATTTAGTCCCACACAACAAGTCCAGACACTAGATTTGGTGAGGGTAAAAGGCCACCCTCTTATGGATTGATGTCAGACCCCTTAAGTATGCATTTGGATTTAAGAAAAGTGCAATGTCCTATTTTTAGACGTTTAAGCACAGAAATTGGACCTACATTGCAAAAAGAGGTGGCACAACAAAGAGGCTAAGCAGCGGCCATACATTTAAGAAGTGGGAGGCAATCTTAGTTTGTCACACAAGTTCCAAAAATAGCCTGAATTTAGAAAATCAGCATTTACAAGGATAGACCTGACAACCCAAAAAAATTGGAAATATTCCAAACCAACACACATGGCTACCAACTCACTTTATTTCACATTGCACCTTTTGTCACATCCTAATTAGCACTAGATAAACACTTTTAAAAACGCTGGTACCAAAAGAGCGGGTTACACACAATTGAATACTCCAAGTGACCTACGCACATGCCCCTAAAAAACAATTACTCACAATTAAATACCTGCAACAAAGAAATCTTAAAAACATTCCTGGCGCAAATTTGAAGTCACGCCCCAATGGGGACTCCACAAACTGCAACATCATACAACATACAAATACATGTGTTTTCCAAAAGAAAGTTACAAAACCTTGCAAACTCTCAGATATTCGAGTTCATGAGTGGTGGGTCATATCCCCCTTTGGTTGCCTTGTGTTGGAACAAGCGTAAGGAAAAGTCAATGGAGACGGCTACCTTTCTGGCCTCGTGGCCAATAAACGAGGATCGAAATGAAGTTCAGATCCATTTTTAAGCATGCAAAGACAAAACCATCTAAATCGCACCTCCACCAAAACATGTGACATTTCTATCTCTCCAAGTCACCATTTTTTAAAAGGTTAGTCAAATTTTTTCAACTTAAATAAAATCACGACTTCATTTCATATCACAAGCACCATAAGTGGCCAAGTTGGTTAGTGAATGCTTGGGAGTGAGAGGTGTGGGGTTCAAATCCTGCACCCAACACTCAAAAAACTCACATTTTTGAATTTGGCAGAATTTTTGGCAGAACTGCTAAATTTAGCAGATTTTTTTGAATTTAGTTATAACTAACTAAATTTAGTGGAGAAATCCCTAATTTAGGGTAAAAAAAAAAATTTTTCTCCCATTGGTCTGTTTTTTCATTTCAGACATTTTTTACAAAGGAGACCCATCTAAAAATTGCATCTTCAGCTATTTTTTTTGCAATTTTTAGCATTTTGGGTCGTATTGGGCTCAGGAGGCCACCAGGACCCGTGAAACTGAAATTTTTTGCCTGCCATTCAAATTGTCTAGTTTTTTTAATGTAAATTGTATACTGCTACATATTGTACTAATTTGCAGGTTGCCATAGTCAACTGTAAACTTTGTAACTTGCTCAGAAATAGTGGTAGAATTGTAATAAAAAATAATAAAAAAATTGGTTCTGTAACACTCACGAGATCCTAGATCTCATTCGCAGCATTCGGTATATACGGTGCCTCTGGGAAGCACTTACAGGTAAAGCCGTCGCGACTACTACTACACTTAATGCCTAATATAGCTGCAACAACGTCGTCTGGGCATCGTCCCTATAAATCGACGGGGAGTAATAAGGTCACAGTGCACACACTATGAACCATCCCATCAATCTGTGAACGATTGCAAGACATAAATCCAGACTGAGAAACTTATCATAAAAATGAGTATATAGCAAGTTACGTGCGTATGAGGATATTTCTTTGAGCCGGTGTTAATAATCACACAGACCCCATCAGTACTGTCTTGGTACCACATATTGAATTATTTCATGTACATTAACGCCTCTTTCACGTACCACCTAGTATATAGAAAGGGTGATCTTCTTCCACGTACCGACGGGTATATCGGAAGGGCACGTATATAGAAAGGTTCGGTATATCAGACTAACGGTATATGGATTGGGATACCTAATACCTGGAGTGATAAGAGCCAAACCCTGTCAGTGATCTCTACAAAAAGGGCACCAATGCCCCCAAATTTTTTCTTCCGGATTCACAATTTTCAGAGGAAGCAACTATGCTGCATGGAAGACAAAAATAAAGACACAACTTGAGTTTGAAGAAATCTGGCCTGTTGTGACTGGTACTCTAACCAGATCAACAATTGATACAACACAACATCGATAGTTTGATAGAGCAGATCAGAAAGGAAAACTCATCATCTTGTTTGGAGTGTCCGACGATGTGCAAGCCCACATTCGAGATGCCACAACAGCAAAAGAAGCATGGGATAAGCTGAGCACAATATATGAGGCCAAGAACAAGAATGTCATACTCAATTTGCAGAGTCAGTTACATACATTGAAGTTCAAGCAGAATGAGAAAATTGAAGCTTTCCTAAGAAGAGTTGCAGAGTTGAGGGCTTCACTTCTAGCCCTAGGAGAAGAGGTTAAAGATGAATCTCTCATTCCCATTGTTCTGAGAGCTCTCCCTTCTTCTTACCGAATTTTGTCACAACTCTAAACTTGTCAGATACGACAATTAGTTTTGACAAGCTAGTAAACCTACTGCAACAAGAGGAAGCAATGCACAACAAGGATGATGAAGAGGAGCAGGCACTGTCTTCACATCAAAAATGGAAAGGAAAAGGTAAAGGAAAACCTAAATCCTATCAGAAGTCCCAACATCAGAATCAGTATCATGGGGACAATCAACAGAAGAAGCGATGTCCAATTTGCAAAAGAGGACATGACTTACAAGATTGTTGGTATAACACTTATAAGAAAGGTTCATCAAGCAAATCTGGACCACAACAACAAAAATATTAGAAGGGACATTCAAACAACTATCACGGGTAGAAAAAGGGAACTGGAAAAGAAGACCCCACCATCAAGGTAATATTGTTGAGCAACAAGAACAGTCAGACAATGAAGACTTCTTGTTCACTGCTCGATCAAGTGAACCATCCACGTCATCTAGTGATGTCTAGTATGTTGATTCGGGAGCCACTCGACACATGACCAGCCACAGAGACTGGTTTATTTCAATGAGGGACATGCCATCGAAAATATCATGTTTCGTTGGTTCAGATGATTCTTCATATACAGTTCATGGTTTTATTGGAAACATATCTCTACCCCTTGGTTCACGCAAATCAGAACCTATCAATGTTCTATATGTATAAACCCAAGGGTTGACAAAGAATTTTTTTTCGATCAGTCAACATCCTAGAAATCACAACCTTAAAATTGACTTTGATAGTCAATCCAGGCAAGAAAATGTGTTTGATTCAAGATAAATCTAGAGGCTCGAAAATAATTGCAAAAAGTAAATGTGACAGGTTAATGTAGCAACTTGAGATTTCATTCTCAAAGGAAGATCAAAATTGTCTAAGAAAACATCCACACTCAAAACTGCCTTCAGTTCTCGGCCATCAACGACCTGTCATTTGGTCATTTTCTGGAAGTTTCAAATATCTCAAAACCACTTTCCCAAACCGGTGTAATGAAGAGGTACATGGGCTACCAGTCTCTGGAAGTGTTTATACAACAAGTGTACTCACTTAGCTTAGCAGGAAAGTGGCAACATAGAGTTTGTATTCCCAAAGAGAGGTCAAGGGGTCAAATTTTCGACCCACTGGTCCAAACTTTGGTAGTAACCAATCTTTGGAACCGATAACTTTAGTCAAAAAAAATCCAATTCATAGCTTATAACTTGACGAACTATTTAGCGAGAAAAACCCTATTTTAGTCTTCTGCTGCAAGAAAAGCGAAGCTGCTTTGAAACATTCAAAAAGTTTAAAGTTGGCAGAGTCCTGAGAAAGAAACTGTATACTCAACATCATTTTTTGAACTGTCCGGTATCAGTGGGTCATTTATGGGCTCTCGGAGAATGTGCAAAAGAAAACAGTTGATGATTCATTCAGATTTTTGACTACCTACAACTTCACGGGATTCGTCGACTAATTTACAGTTTTCCATAGTCAACCGCAAATATGGTGTAACTTCTCAGAAACTGGTATAAAATTGGTTCTGTAACTATCATGGAAATCCTAGTGCGATGCATGACAGTGTTCGGTATTGCAAAGCCATTTTGGGCACCAAAGCGCTTACAGGGTAAAGTCATTTTGACTACTACTACACTTTGATGCCTAATATAGCTACAATAATGTCGTCTGGGAATCGAACATTTAAATCGACGGGGAGTAATAAGGTCACAGTGCACACACTATGAACCATCCCATCCGTCTGTGAACGATTGCAAGACATAAATCCGGACTGAGAAATTATCCGAGTATATAACGAAGTTACGCATGCGTATGAGGATATTTCTTTGAGCCGGTGTCAATAATCGCACAGACCCCATCAGTACTGTCTTGGTACCATGTATTGAATTCTTTCACGTACGTTAACACCTCTTTCACGTACCACCAGGTATATAGAAAGGGCGAGCTTCTTCCACGTACCGACGGGTATATCGGAAGGGCACGTATATAGAAAGGTTCGGTATATCAGACTGATGGTATATAGATTGGGAGACCTAATACCTGGAGTGATAAGAGCCAAACCCTGTCAGTGATCTCTGTAAAATGGGCACTAATGCCCCCAAATTTTTTCTTCCAGATTTACAATTGCTCAGAGGAAGCAACTATGCTGCATGGAAGACAAAAATAAAGACACAGCTTGAGTTTGAAGAAATCTGGCCTGTTGTGACTAGTACTCTAACCAGATCACCAACTGATGCAACACAACAACGACAGTTTGATAGAGCAGATCAGAAAGCAAAACTCATCATCTTGTTTGGAGTGTCCGACGATGTGCAAGCCCACATTTGTGATGCCACATCAGCAAAAGAAGCATGGGATAAGCTGAGCACAATATATGAGGCCAAGAACAAGAATGTCATACTCAATTTGCAGAGTCAGTTACATACATTGAAGTTCAAGCAGAATGAGAAAATTGAAGCCTTCCTAAGAAGAGTTGCAGAGTTGAGGGCTTCACTTCTAGCCCTAGGAGAAGAGGTCAAAGATGAATCTCTTGTTCTCATTGTTCTGAGAGCTCTCCCTTCTTCTTACCGCATTTTTGTCACAACTCTAAACTTGTCAGATACAACAATTAGTTTTGACAAGCTAGTAAACCTACTGCAACAAGAGGAAGCAATGCACAATAAGGATGATGAAGAGGAGCAGGCACTGTCTTCACATCAAAAACGGAAAGGAAAAGGTAAAGGAAAACCTAAATCCTATCAGAAGTCCCCACATCCAGAATCAGTATCAAGGGGACAATCAACAGAAGAAGCAATGTCCAATTTGCAAAAGAGGACATGACTTACAAGATTGTTGGTATAACACTTATAAGAAAGGTTCATCAAGCAATTTTGGACCACAACAACAACAATCTTACAAGGGACATTCAAACAACTATCACGGGCAGAAAAAGGGGAACTGGAAAAGAAGACCCCACCAGCAAGGTAATATTGTTGAGCAACAAGAACAGTTAGACAATGAAGACTTCTTGTTCACTGCTCGATCAAGTGAACCATCCACGTCATCTAGTGACGTCTGGTATGTTGATTTGGGAGCCACTCGACACATGACTGGCCACAGAGACTGGTTTATTTCAATGAGGGACATGCCATCGAAAAATCATGTTTCGTTGGGAGATGATTCTTCATATACAGTTCAGGGGATTGGAAACATTTCTCTACCCCTTGGTTCACACAAATGTAAACTATCAGATGTTCTATATGTCCCTGGGTTGACAAAGAATCTTCTTTCGGTCAGTCAACTTCTAGATCACAACCTGAAAATTGACTTTGATAGTCAATCCGGCAAGAAAATGTGTTTGATTCGAGATAAATCCAGAGGCTCGAAAATAATTACAAAAGCCTCAAATGTGGGACAAATGTTTCAACTTGATTTCATTCACAAAGAACGATCAAGCACTTGTGGCTAAAAACTCCACCTCAGCCCAGTTGTGGCATCAGAGATTTGGTCATGTAAGTTTCAAATATCTCGAAACACTTCACTGGTGTAATATGGTACATGGGCTACCATCTCTTCAGAAGGATACAGACAAGTGTCCTCACTACTTAGCAGGAAAACAACACAGAGTTTCATTCCAAAAGAGTACTTTTCGAGCTCATGGTAAACTTGACCTGGTTCATACCGATCTGTGCGGTCCGATGCAACCAAGTCATTCAGGGTTCCAGTACTTCATGCTCTGTGTTGACGACTATTCACGGAAAATGTGGATTTTTTGTCTTCGCAAGAAAAGTGAAGCCTTTGAAACATTCAAAAAGTTCAAAGTGGCAGTTGAGAAAAGAAACTGGTCGTCACATCAGAACTCTCTGCTCAGATCGAGGGGGGGAATTCACCAGTGATGAGTTCAGAGACTACCTACAAACTCATGGGATTCATCGACAAATGCCTCCTCCACACACACTGCAGCAAAATGGTGTTGTTGAGAGAAGAAATCGTACTATCATGGAAATGGTGCGATGCATGATCGATGATTCCGGACTTGCAAAGACATTTTGGGCAGAAGCAGCAAAAACAGCAGTGTATTTGTTAAACAGGGTGCCCACAACTACTCTTGATGGAATACCACAAGAAGCATGGTCAAAAAGGAAACCATCCATTGCACACCTCAGAGTATTCAGGTGCAAAGCCAGCATGCACATACCCAAACAGAAATAGAAAGAAATTGGACATGAAGTCACAAAATCTCATCTTCATTGGATACAGTGAAGAGACTCTTGGGTATAGATTGATGGATCCTAAGACTAGAAAAGTCTACACAAGCAGAGATGTTGAGTTTTTCGAGAAGAAGGAAGCAGAGTCTCCTTCTCTGGACTCACAAGATGTAGATTTTTCACCTATTGTAAAAATTGAAGCTAATGTTCCCTCAGAATATGAAATTGATGATGGGGATGATGGTGTTGATCAGATAGAACCACAACCCATGGGAACAATTCAACATATGCCCAAGTGGTGTACTAAGCACATTACGAGATGCAAGAATGGATGCTCCACCGGATACATCCACCCCTGGACCATGGACTCGCAGTAAAGCAAGAGAAGAAGTTAACTTTGCTTTGATGAGTAGAATTATTGAATCATATGAGCCCTCTACAGTCCAGGAAGCCCTACAGTCAAAAGCTTGGAAAGATGCCATGGATTCTGAATATCAATCAGTGATGAAGAATAACACTTGGCAGCTTGTTGATCTTCCACCAGGGAAGAAACCCATTGGATGCAGATGGATATTCAAAACTAAGTACAAAGCAGATGGGACAGTGGACAAGTGCAAAGCAAGACTTGTAGCAAAGGGGTACACACAGAAAGAAGGCATTGACTATGAGGAGACATTTTCTCCCATAGCTAAGATCAAAACGATCAGGATGATCTTTGCTCTAGCTGCTCAGTTTGGATGGAAAGTTCACCAAATGGACGTAAAAAGTGCCTTCCTGAATGGAGATTTACAAGAAGAAGTCTACATGACTCAACCTGAGGGATATGTTGTACCTGGTCAAGAAGAAAAGGTATGTAGACTCAGGAAATCTCTGTATGGCCTCAAACAGGCACCCCGGGCATGGTACATCAAGATTGATGAGCATCTCGTACAACATGGATTCGTCAGAAATCCATATGATCCCAATCTCTACCTCAAAAAGCAAGGGGGGGAGATGGTGATTGTTGTAGTTTATGTCGATGATCTAGTCATCACTGGCAGTTCAGTGAAGATGATTGATGAAATGAAGAAAGATCTTAAGCGATCATTCGACATGACAGATCTCGGGCTTATGCACTACTGTCTTGGACTAGAAGTATGGCAGAAAGAGAATCACATCTTTGTTTCTCAGATGAAATATACCAAGACAACGCTCGAGAAGTTTAGGATGATGGATTGCACACCAATTGCTACACCTATGGAGAACAGATTACAGTTATCTCGTTCAGATCCATCTCCTGAGGTAAGTGCCACTCTTTATCGGCAGCTGATTGGGAGTCTCATTTACCTGACCTACACTAGACCAGATATCAACTTTGCAGTGAGCTATCTATCTAGGTTCATGCAGGAACCCAAAATTTTTCATTGGAAAGTAGCAAAGCGCATTTTGAGATATCTCAAAGGATCAGTAGATCTTGGTCTAGAATACAAGAAGAATGAAAACTTCTTCTTGACTGGATATTCGGATTCAGATCATGCAGGTAACATTGATGATAGAAAATCCACTTCTGGATTTGTATTCTTTATGGGATCTGGACTAATATCATGGGGAAGTAAGAAACAACACATTGTTTCTCGCTCTTCCATAGAAGCTGAGTATCGTTCTGCAGGATAAGCTGTCTATGAAGCGATTTGGCTACGTCGCATACTGGAAGGACTTGGAATACCACAGGACAAACCGACCACCATGTATGTTGACAATGAAGGTGTTCTCAAACTTGTTCGCAATCCAGTTTTTCACAAGAGAACAAAGCACATTGAAGTTCAGGTTCATTTCATACGTGAACATGTGTTGAAGCACAACATCCAGCTTCAGTTTTGTCCAACTGTTGAACAACGAGCAGATATTTTCACAAAGTCACTTGCACGTGACAAGTTCAAGTTGTTCAGAGCATTTCTCTCCTCATCTCTTCAGACAATGCACAATTAAGGGGGGGAATGTTAGGATTAAATATTATTATCCTAATATTAATTATGCATGGTTTAAATTATTTAATTAATTTTAATTAAATAATAATTGTTATTTGGTTATATGGTTAATCAACCATATTTGTCTTTTATTTCATACTATTATATTGTTGTGAACAATATATTTGTATCTATTCATTTCCTGCTTCCCGGATGTTATTGGAAGCTTATTCATTCTGGCATTTGGTTACACCTGTGCAACTTATTCTCCCATATGTATTTGGCTGTGCAATATCTATAAATATTGCGGCCCATTCTCTATAATGATTGATTGATTGAGATTAATAAAGTGATCAGGCTTTCGTCCCCATTTTTCAATCATCAAACATGTTAGAAAGATACATAGTATATCATAAGCATGTATAAATCAGAAAAAGGTAAAGTAACTTGTAATGATATGTAACAATAGAACCTATGTTGTATGTGATAGTAGAGAAATTAGATGCCCCCAAGAGCCTTGGTGGGACCGTTAAGAGGTCCAGTGCTAAGAATCATTACAGTGTGTAGAAACTTGTAAGAGATCTACATTCACAACTAGAGACCAAGTGAATGTGTATGTGTATATCATAAAGATAATGACATACTGAGTATACGGGTAACATAGTAATAAAAATGCAACATGTAAGTAGAAATTATATCAAGAGTAAATGTAAATAAGATATACAAATGCAATGTATGAGTGTGATGGAATGGTATGCAAAGTGTGAAGATGATAAGAGCAACGTGCCCCCCAGTGGATGTGTGAGAGATGAGATTCATTTATAGGAACCCTCAACAATCAAGAATGAACCATAGAATAAGAGTGTGTCATCGGGTAATGTTTGTGAATAGATACTAGAAAGATGTATCATGAAGTTTAAAGCGTGTAGTATGAATGATGTGAGGTTCATTTCAGAATTAGATCCTCAGCTGTCGAGTATGAACCGTGGAACTAGAGTGCGTTATAGGGTAATGAAAATACAATGTTTGTATCAAAGGGTTTGAAAGTGCATAGAAAGATGAGACATGAAGTGCGGAGCATTAAGTGTGATAGTAGATTCTAGAGACAACTGGAAGAATAAAAGGGGGGAAGAAAGTTTGATTCCCCCCGAGTGTATGATATAGAGAAATATCAAGTAAACTCATCTATAAGATCATCACTGTCAGGGTCATAACTAATAGGATTAGGATTAGAGACTTGGTAGCTAATAGTTTGGGTTTGATCATATAAAGAGCTTGTGTGGCATAAATTGTACATGGCCATAGCATATTCTTCATTAGTAAAAGGAGGTTGAGGAAAATTGTGTGTATACCAATGAGTTATATTTTGAGTATAGCCAAAGAATGAGTCATTACAAATAGAGGTGTAACCAAAAGGCATGGGAAATGTGATATCAATATGATTGGGATCTAGTGTGCCACCAATGTAATCAAGCCAAGAATGTCCAAGTGTGAGTGGAGAAGAACAAGGATTGCACGCAAGGAAGACTGATAAATGTAAGATGTGGAGGCCATAGGCAGCAGTAACAAATATATGTCCATGATATAGGTGAGAAGACTGAGACGGGGGGAAGATATCAGCAAGTGTGAATCCTAGGCATGTTAATCCATCATGCATGAAAACAATCTCAGAGAAAGCATGGTTGAATATAATATGAGGCCAATAAGAATTACGAATGAAGAGAGTGCATGTTAAGGGATCAGGGTGCGTTGCAGAATGATTTTGGGGACATGTAATAGATGGTAAGATGTCTAATGTATGGATGCTCCCCTGGAAAATTATCATGGTATTAGTGGAAGGAGGAGGCTTTTTGAATTGGTATTCACTATGGCCAATCACAAAAAAAGTATATTGGAAGTAGGATTCATCTATTTCAAGTGGATTAAAGTTAAGATTGTGCAATGTGCCATCATTAATAACTATCCATTGGTTGAGCGCCCCATCTAGATATAGAGGGGGACCGCCTATAGATATAGGGGCGGGAGAGGGGCCTATTAATCTATGGGCGCCCAACCTATAAATGTCCTGTCCTATCCTCTCGGAGAAGGCGGGCAATTGGTTTTGTTGATTGGCCACAATTTGTCGACCACCCATAGGCGGCCATCCTACAGCTGCCCGAAAGGGAACTGCAGTGATCTTGGATAAAGATCCTACAGTGATGAATAGAATCCCTGAAAAAATACCACCAGATCGAGCACTGAACAAAGTCATTTCATATCCGGTCAAAATCTCAGCTAATTGATCGAAGTGGGTCACTCCAGTAGACCCATAGATCATGGAACAAATGAGGTAGGCCACCACACTATGCGATAGACGTGAACCCCCCCCCCCTCGCGTAACCGTACGTGCGACTCTCGCCGTAGAAATTGTCATCAAAATCATCAGTGCTAGCATTATTTTTTTGGATGCATTTATCAAGGATATTAGTAGGGGTGGCTCTAGATGTAGCATTGAGAGGAGCCATGATAGGTAAAGAAGTAGTACCCATAGAGGTGGACATGGTGGGTGATAAGATATTGGTAGTATGAGTAGGAATGGATGGAATACATGTAAAAGTAGCAAAGGGAGTAGGAGCACTAGATTGACCAACACCATATGTACTAATAGTGTGATATGGTATAGGCTATGATGGAGGAATAAGCATGGTGGTGATGGGGTCTATATGGAGAAACTTGAAGTGTTCATGGTCAGTAGCAATGGTATGTTCATAGCCATCATGTAGGAATTTAATGCACCAATGAATTATGGAGGGAACAACATGCATTACATGAATCCATAGTCTACCAAGTAAGTAATTGAACTAGAATAAGGTGTCGATAGCAAAAAATATAGAGGGAAAAAAAATAGGTACAACCTGTAGAGGTAAGGTGATAGTGCCCATGCATTGGTCAGTAGTGGAATCATAGTTATGAATGAGTTGAGAGGATTTATTAATTAGATCATCAAATATACGCATTTTCCTAAGGAGGGATAGAGCACATATGTTTATAGCATATCCATTACTAATGAGTACACACTTAATACCGATGGAGATAATAGTAGTAGTGATAAGAAAAGGTGCAAATGGATTGTCGGTAGCAGAAGGAGGGATATCCTCATCACTAAAAGACATAGCATGTGGTATACTTTTTGAGGGATTGAATGAGGTGAGTAAATGCAAATTACAAATTATTGATTTCAATGTGAATGGAACAAAGGGAAACTTCTAATGTATGATCACAATTGGGTACACTACGTAAGAGATCATAAAGAGATATTTTAGCTAGGGTATTCTTAATTTACTCAATTATTTGATAACCTTAGAGGTGGTGGTGTTGGGCCCTAGAATATTGGCTAAGTACAAGAATTTACGTGGGCACTTGGGACCTATTTAAAGAAGGGCACGCGGGTTGAAGGTGTGTATGGAAGGGTTCTAGCAGGGTTTAGCAGTATACACGTCGTGTATGTAAGACAAGATGGGTGTTGGGTCTTAGCCATATTTGGAGTTTCAGATAGCACACGAGGAGAGTGTGACATGTCTAGCATGCAAAATGGCTAAGGTGCCATCCTGGCAGCTGTAGGATCAATAATGGAATATTTCATGCATGTGATGGAAGGATCCAGAAGGAAATCATTGCAAAGAGTGGAGATCTCAAATCAAATGAGGCATGCTCCATTGGATGACCACTTGGACATGTGGTAACCAATCTGTTACCTCATAAGGCATGGGGGTGAAGGCAAAAAGCTATATATAAGGATGCAGGCATAGTAGAAGATGTATGTGTGGTAGGGTGGTAGTATGGTGGAAGAAAGGCGAAGCTCTGCAGAAATACTATGGAGGATTCTATGGGTTGGGATTAGAGGAAATATAGGAGTGATTACATATTTAGAGGGATGGGTCTATGTTTATCCTTGTAATGTGAAGGACGTAGTATAGTTTATGATGCATGACCTTGCTTTGCGTTATTATATGGGTCTTTTATGGCCTCAATAAATTTAATGTGGTTACTGAAATCATTGAATATGGAATAGAAGGTCTGTTCCA
>JAHRHJ020000556.1:0-64238 GCA_019776745.2 Taxus chinensis | reverse complement strand
CTCTTCTCGACATCTTTTTACAGTGGACCTCGATCTCATTGGTTACGATCAATTCCTATCTTATCAGTGTATCATTCCTTATCATTGTAACTAAATATTCACCCAAAGTGGTGGAAGGTATTCCACTCACCTTAATAAAATCTAATTAGATCATTAATTCACAACCAACACATAATTGTTTCACTTTGACGTTCCTCACAAATCATCACAGATAATGGGAAGCTCCTTTTAAAAAACAAGATGTTAAGAAACTCTGTTGACTCATTCAATATCCAAGCTTAGTTTCTCGTCTCCTTTTATCCTCAAGCTAATAGCAGGCCAAAGATAATAACAAGACCTTGCTAACATTCTTGCTACCATACCATCACTAAAATAGGTCGTGATTGTCATCTCAACTTCGCTCATCTTTGGGCTTATCAGACCAATGTTCATACTCACAAGTGCTACCCCCTTTTCTCTAAATTATGGTTCTGAATTCCATTCTTCCCCTGAAGTTATTAAATTCCATACTACGTGTGTCTCTTTGTATGACATCATTTTTGATTTGAAGATTATGCTAAGAGCTCCGAGCCCAACTTGAATTGTTAGATGAGCATTTCATCCTTTCTTTTTTTTTTTTTTTCTTTTATCTTGAGAATCATCAGTTTATCCATAGATACTGTCTAACCAGCTTATAACAAGAATCTCAAAGAAACGTGACTTCCCCAAAAAGGTGACTCATCTTATAGAAATCGTAAGTCATACTGTAGAAGGGAGCCAACGGGAAAAGTTCTCCCAATTTAGATTGGGACCAACATTATCTGCATACGTTGGGTTTAGCGGCCCTAAAATTGGCTTCTCTTGATGGTTTAAAATAGATACTTAACATCTTCAAGCATTCCCTTACGGGCCATTCTATTTTTTAGCATATATACCCATGTAGCAGATAGTTATCACTTTAGATAATTCCTCATCATTAAGCCCCCCTCTATTATCATTGTATGATATGGAAACTTATGTGGTATTAACCGTCACTTCCCCGACAGACCTTAAATGTGGGGAAAAAAGGACTCACCAGTTGCATTTGCCTTATGGTTAGGTTATCCCCTTTTGGTGAGAACTTTGTGATCATTACACCCATCATCTCTTCTTATCTATTGGACCACGTAAGGGTCCTAAGGGTATCACTGTGCAATCATCATCCCCTCCTAAGTGGTCTACTAGCTATAGCCAACTATTCCCCTTAAAAAAAAGACAACAATAAGTCGCAATTATGGATGCTCTTACTCATGCTTCTTACCACATATTGAGCCCTTGAAGGACAATATTAATAAAAATCATATAAACAAAAGTAGTCTGATCCCACAAAGGAAAAACTATCTGAATATTCTTATTCATGTCATCCTAAAATATAAAAATTCAAACAAAAATCCAAATGCAAAAGAAAAAAGTTAGACAATAACTCGAAAGTATGGCACTCTATGTATCATGGCAGTGAAGGCTTCGTTGTCATTTATCAGTTTGCCATCTTTCCTTCCAGAGTGAGAATAGTCCTAGGTACAAATGCTATGGAGAATCCTCTCCGAATACACATTACATATCAAACCCTTTATAATGTCGACATTAGGTTTATGAATTGCATCCATTTTTACGAAATGGTCTGTGGGCAACTAACTTCTATTGGTTATCTTTAAACACATTTGCCATTGGCTACAAGTGACACAGCTGAGTGGTACCTTCTTTTTTACCTCCATATGTTTTGATAGCGCGGTTTTCTATGTATGCCCTTGCTCCGATTAATTAATTTAAGGCACCCTTTATTGAATCCACATTCCCCATATCAAATTTTGGAACCATAATCTATAGTATATGTTTCCTTAAGTTTGAATATAGTAAAATCATCGTAATTCATGATTCTATCAATATTTAGAATGCTCGTGCTAAGAAACTTTTTGGTTTGGGCATTATTCCCCCTTTTCTCCATGCTTTTGCCGAATCCTAATTAGGATAGTTCTCATCGTAGCACCATCATTTATCCAGTAAAATCCTCATCCCCCACCATGGTCACAACCCATTGTATTTAATCCATCCTCCTTTGCTCCTCATTTTCTTACTCATCCGCCATTATCCAAGTTAACCTTTCACCATTCTGGCCCCCCCTTTCACACATTCTTTGTTATTCCATTTTCTCTTCCAATTTTAGCTTTGACAATCGTACTTAATCGATCCTTTTCAGTGGGAATTTAGTGAGGTATCACCCTCTTCCTAAGCTCTTTACATTGTTATAAACTTTCTCCACCATCTCCTCTCTAATAAAAAAAATCACCACCACACACATCTTTCCTGTTATGCCTCACTTCCACCTTTCACGGTTCGCTTCATCAATCTCACACATGGGAATCCCACTTAAGGATCCCGCACAATCTCCATCCTCACCGATATGTGCTTAATCCATCATGGTCACACATCTTTGTGTCATTATCTTCCTGTTATCACTATTCTCACCCTTGTCCATTTTGACATACACCACTAATTATTTCGCCTTCTTCTCTGTATCACATTTTTCTGGTAATCTTACTGACATATGCTCATGGTAGGAAATTCACTTGAGGGTTACCCTTCAGTTCATCTTGTGATTGCCTTTTCCCATCAAAATTTGTCAGTCACTTATTCTTCTCATCATTCTTCTTCCTTTGGCGTAGCAATCCTACTTAACCATTCCTGCCACATGAAATTCTTACTTAAGAGTCCCTCTGAAGGTTGATATGTCCTCATTCCTTTACCCAAAACCACACATCTATGCCTTTCAATTTTTCTGAGCAGTCCCATCATCCCATCTTCTCATCATCTCTATATGTCTTTGTTTGGCCATCTTACTTAAACTCACTCGTGCGACATGGCGAGCTTACTTAAGAGTCCCTCTTAAGAATGATCTGTATCTGGACTCCCCCATCCATCTATACCTCACATCCAATTTTTGGTTGCCCCATCAATCACATACTTCACCATCCAACATTTGTTTGGTAGTCTGAGGCCTTTGGGATTCTTCTGATATTTTCAAATTCAAAACAAGAGAAATATAGGATCAGTCTTGTCACCATATTGCAACCTAAATGCATTCTTCATTTCAGTCCATGAATCAATATAATTAGCAGGCAAAGCCTTGTACCAATCCCTAGTATCCTCTTCTAGTGTATGAATGAACATTTTAACATACACATCTTCAAACTCTATCTCAAAATCTTCCATCATGTTAACAAAAATTTTGAGATGCTTGATCACTAGTTATTAGCAGTGTTACCTTGGAATTTTTGCAATCTATTTCTAACATCTTGTGGTATAGCATGTCGGGTAACCATCCATTCCTCTAAATTCTATAGGAACTAAGGTGTTAACAATAAAATGGAGGTCTAGGTTGAGCCATATTGTTTGGTGGAGGTGATATTGGGGGTGACACAAGCTTATGAGGAGTGCAAGGTCTTTGGGGCTCAAGAATGTGATTCAAAAGATTGGTATTCTCTTAAGTGCTGATTTTCTTGGAAATGTTTTATTTGAATTGAAACATAGAGGTGCAGATTGGAGAAGTAACTTACCCGGTATACAACAGAAGGACCTTCACTAGCTGAGGCAAACAAGTTTATGTGAGAATTGCTTGAATCATAATCACTTGAAGAAGAGTGATAATCCTCTACCAAAGGATGATCTCTCTCACCAATGGATATATCTTTTCCTAATGTCTAACCTTTAACAACCTTCCAAACTCTTCTCCCTTCCAACTCTGAGTTTTTTGAATCTGTAAAAAAACTTCTTAGCAGAGTCTCTAATGAATAGATATCTTCTTCCTTCCATAGTTTTATAGAGATTATCAACACCAAAGTAAATGACAGAAAGGTTAAGACACTGGTACTTATCAAGATCAGAACAACATCGAGTCACCACTAAGGAATTTCACCCTAGTTGTGTAAATGCACTAAAATAATCTGTCAAATACCTATTAGCACTGAAAATCTTGCCAAACTTTATAGATCAGACCATCCTTTCTTTGAATTTATCAATCACAAATGTAAAAGAAGTGCAACTACTACTTGAAACTGATAAAATTGTACATGCAGAAGCTTATATCCTTCACTCAATCCTTACAACTTTGATTATGAAAATGATGACTTCAACATTTGTAATTGCACATAAATCACATAGGAATTATTACAAGGGATCTGAAATACTAAAGGTACTGAATAATGTCCCCATTCAACAGTATCTCAGAATAGGTCTATGCATGATGGGCTAAATCAGATATGGACTAAGCAATATGAAACTCAGCAAATCAATCCTTCATTCCAACCTGTAAATTATATCCTGATGAGAATTTAGATACTCAGATCCCTTAATTGGACATAAATGCACAGAAGAAGTGTTGGTACCAAGGATTTGAATCTCCTTCACAACTTGAGCAGCATCATGGATTTTACAGTGACACTCAGAGGTAGATAAATTTATTTATATGTCGTTTTGTAGGACCTGGGGAAGCAATTTATCTTACTTGTTAAGACACTCAACAGATTTGAAGAAGTGGGTAGCACCTTGAAAGGGGTTTAGATCTAATCCTTACTATTTTAGGTTGTGCCTTTCAACCAAATGGTAAGAGAACCTATATTGCAGCCTCTGTTTTGTGACAGGATGTGGAGATATCCTTACCACTGTGAATATTGTATGAAGATGGCAACCAATAAAGCATCAAGAAATGATCATTTTTCAATTATTCAAACTCAACAAAGCTGTCACCACTAAGGTGATGGAAATGCTTTCAAGACAAGCCTGAGGCTGCCAGAGACATGGTATGATCCTGATTTGCTTTGTACATTTTTGTAAATAGATTGTGTTCTTTTGTTGACACATGATGCAATGCAGGGGTAGTATGGGGTAGGATTATTTATTCTGAAAGAATTTTTGTTGGGAAATTTTAGACAAGACTAACAAGAATTTTACAGATTCTTTGAGGACCTTTGCAAGAAATTTGTAACACCTAAACAACATAATGCTTCAAATGGGTTAAGGTACTCCTTCAACCAGGATATGTGCACCAAGTGGAGGCCTAGATATACACTCTTCCACACAATATTTGACAACCTGCCACAAAATCTTGAAGCACATGAACTAACAATAGCATCAAGAAATATCTATTTTATCATGACCTAAGGTGCACCCAAAGGTTTACAAACAATCTCTATAATTCAAGAAGGTAAATTGATTTTAAATCTATTTATCTGTTTATCAGTATGAAAGCTCTTATGAATGTGAGAGTGCATATGCCACTAAACTACAACAAGAAATGATACCATGTATGATCAAAAGAGATTTTAAACACAAGATTTCAACATGAACAAGAAACACAAATTGAAAACATTCTGAAACATAAGTGCATGCAAATTTTTCCAAGAGACGACACAAAATAATCCAGAATGACCAAATTTATTAGCAGGGGAATGTTATAAGAACAATCTCAGAGCTTTTTGATGGATTTACAACTGAAACCAACTCAACATGATACAAATTTGATGCAAAAAGGAATTAGAAATGGTTCTCAGGTGGTTTCTCAGAGAATGGGCTTCTTCCCAGATTTTCCTCGTGAAATTCTAAGTTTCTATGACCTTTTTCCTATCAAAAAAACATGCATTATATAACTTTTCAATTACATTTGATCCTTGTTTCCCAAGAAAAGAATATGCCCAGCATCAAGTTTGTTACAAAATTCCAACATGATTCACAGATAGGGACCTTTAACAAACTTGTAACAAAAATAATCAGGTGTTTCAAAAAAGGTGAATCATTACAAATCCTTCATCATTATCCATTGTGGAGGCACATATTTTTCATTCTCCAAGCATGCAGACCCCTTTCATTTCATTATTTCATCCTTATCATTCCAAAATTTGATTCTGCAACTTCTTGATTTGATATTTCACGTTTTACACAGGCCTGGGGAAAAATTATTTCAAAAACACCTCAAATCTACAAATTGATCCCTAAAACCACTTGCATTGGTCCTTGCAGGCACAAACGACACAAATTTCACCAAAGGATTTGATCAAAATTGATGCAAAATTCACATTTCCACACTTCTTGGAGCAAAAATGGTGGCCAAATTGAAGAATGTACAGTTACCGTTGATTTTCCCTTTTCCCTTCAATCTGGGCCCTCCATGTGTCAAAATACGATTGGGAATGGATTTGGGATCAATTTTTGACCTTTTAAATTTTTTAGAAAAATGGAAAAAATTTGAGGCTTTTTTCTCTGCCCTTCCACCCCTGAAATTTGCGTGAAAGACACATTATGGCATATGGTATGGGTCCATTGAACCAGCTCACGGTTCAATTCTACACCATTTCCAGCCTTTTTTTGGAAATTTGGAAAATTTTCACTTTTTTTCCCTGCGGGCCCAACTGCCTCCATCTCTATCATTGACCACGTGTCACAGCCTCCTCTATCACTTAAATTTGTGAGGCTCCTGCCATTTTTCCCTTACTACACCCCTTTTTCTCTAAGGGAAAATTTCCTCACTTTCTCCTGGGTTTATGGGTGGTGCGCCTCTAGATCCCATTCCTTGCCACATGAAGTCTCCCTCTACTTTGTCACAGAGCCATGATTATTTTTTCTTTACTTTAAGGTCTTTTTTGCTAAAAGGGAAAAAATTCCCTTTTTCCTTTGCCAGGCTTATCGACTTCGCTCATACACTTGACCACGTGTCTCCCTATGGCTTCATCGCAGAAACCATGACCTCAAATTCTTTGTACCCTAAGTCATTTTTACCAAAAGGGAAAAATTTCCCCTTTTCTTTCAGTGGCCTGTCACCAACCCACTCTATGCTCTAAACCCACCACGTGTCTCCCTTAGCTCCCTACATTGACCCGCAGACCCACCAGCCAATTCTTCTACCCTTTTTCCCTTTTCACCAAATAGGCAAAAATTGCCTAAGTTCCCCTGCCTAGCCTTACATGCCCAAACTCTTGGCATAAGAACAGTACATGTGTCCCTTATGGAGTACCTGCGGAGCTGTGATTTTGAATATTTTAATGATTTTTTGAGTCCCAAAGCTAAAAAATGCACAGTTTTTCAAAGAAACCCCATTTATCCTTGTCCAACCACAGTATGGATAGCCATGTATGGAGGTAGACGTGTCATGAGTCTTAATTTTGACGGGTTGTTTAAATGGCACCCGTTCGATGTGTCAAAAAACACAAAATTTGGAATGGAGAGATGATCCTAATTTGACATTTTTTTCTTCGTGGGAAAAGGACCTTTTTATTTAGATCAAAAAACATTGAAGGGAAGTGGGTTACTTGGAAATTTTTCTTCTCTGAGCCATGGGGAAGGATTTTTGAGGGAACATAAGCAAAAAACAGAGCATATTCACAGCTCCACAAGGGTGGGAAAAGTGGAAAGTAATGATAGAGGCCTGTGGATTTAGTGAATATTTAGGGAAGCTTAAGTGGAGAGCTAGGCATGTATATTTTTATTTCAAATTGGGGGAAAATGAATATAGTTTGTGAGTGTTTTAGTTTGAGTAATTCAATGAGTGGAATGGGAAACTTGCAGACCACAAAACTTCCTTATAAAAACATTTTAGAGAGCACGTAGAACAAAGGGGAAAAAGTGGGAATATAATAGAGGATGAAAATGGACACCAACAGGATTAGATCATCTTGTCATCCCTTGATTTAGGCATCTTTAAAGTTATAAGAAAACATAGAATACGGTTACCTAACATTTGTAAGGGGAGAGGGCTAAGGATGCATACTGAAATAATTTGGTCCTGTGAACATGGAGTTTTGGGTAAATAAGGAACCCCTATTTGACAATTAGCTTGTGGAAAATTGAGCATGGTTCCCATATTTCCTCGTGTTTCCTTTTGGCTTGTTGTCAATCCTATGTGTTGTTGTATAAATTTGTAAATCTTACTTGTTTGTGCCTATTTGAATGTGTTGTATATTTTTTCAAATCCATTTGGTGAAGTTCTCAAAGTTACAAACTGTGTATCAGATCCAAACGGAGCTCTTACAACCATATGGTTGGGGTTCAGGGGCCGATAAGGAGGATGGATTATCCTCTGTTTGAGACAAAGGTGGGCGGAGAGTGTTGCCTAATCCCCTTCTAAATTGTGTTTTGATGGCTATCACAAAGGTTTATAAAAAGCATTTAGTAATGGTAGGATGAGTGCAACCATTGAAATCCTTTTTCGTACAATTACTGGTGATTTTATGAAAGGATAGACTTGCATATTGAGTGACCAGTTTTGGCAAGGGTAACCTATATGTAAGAAATTTAAAAAACAAATCCCACTGAGGAATGTGCGAAGGTGTAAAAATACATTAATATTTCAAAAGAATAATATTTTAAATTTTATTTAACAAATGTGTAATGTCTATAGTGGAAAAGTATACATTGGTTCCTTAAGGTTGTATAGGATTGGGACTATGAAATTTCTCCAAACTTTTTTGATGGGTGCATTCAAAGCTCACTGTAACTATGTATAGACTGAGCTTTAGTGGAAAAAGACACATGGATGAAAGTTTTAGATGACTAAGTAAAACATTGAGTAGGTGGAATTAATGTCATCCTAAAAAATTCATTCACATTATTGTTTAGCAAGATTAAAATTTAATTTAGTAGCTTGAATTAGTGTGTGATATTGCAAACTAGGGCATACTCCAAGTTATATATGTGATGCAAAAGAATGATTTGATTTAATTTTAGGAGTACGTGAAGTTAGTTGATTTGTGCATCACCAGAGTAGAAAGGATTACATGGGCATAAGGAAGAAGGGTTCAAAGGGTAATCGTGCATATGTGAAATAGATTTTCTAAGTATTGGTATTAGAGCTTCATGCACCTTGGCTCAAGTATAGTTGTTATATCCCACCCTTTGACCCACCTTTGAAAGCTTGAATTTACAATAGAGACAAGGATGAGGAGCGAAAGGAAGGAGTTAAATAAAGGGGTATGGGATACCCTATACATAGATAAATTCCAATATTTGGTAATGATAAAGAGGTGAATTATTTATAGAAACTACCGTATTACCAATTTTCAACAAGAATAGTATACATAGATCAATATCATGAGGATGGTGTGTTAAAGGTTAGAAAAGAATGAGGTACAGTGGAAGCATGCCCTAGGAAGCAGGTTGTGAGGTTGACTAGTAACACACACACATAAGCACACACACAGAACATTCCTTGGCATTGACACATTTTTTACACACATATGTATCTATATATATTTAGATTAACTAGGTTAATTATCTATGGAATTTATCCAAGGGTGAGGCTTAACATGATGAGAATAATGGTATAAATTGGAGAAGGTGTGAGCTAGAAGTTCACCTACAGTATGTATGAGTTTCCCTATTTAAGTAAAGCAAAATCTATTCCAATTTAGTGGCACACTTGATGTAGCACGTGTTCACGAAACTTTTAATTACCAGGTGTAAAGCTGTAGTAATGTGGGTGTGCATAGCTTCCCAACTTATCTCTAAGACCTTAGGAAAAGAATTGACTTGTGGGGGATGCCATTGGAACACTGATGCACCTAACCAGCCAAGTGAAGCCATTTATGTGAATACAAGTCTAGGATTATGACTATAAGAAGGTCGACCCTACATACTCTCTGCATAATTATCAGATATATCTGACCACATGGTGATTGGCTATTGGGTCCCTAAAATATTGGCTAAGTACCAAGAGGTGCGTGGGCATGCATGGATCACGAGATAGAAGGGAACATAGGGAAAATCACATGAGGAAAAAGGGTTTAAGGGAAGGGTTTATGGTAGAACCAGGGCATGTGCGGGAGGCACAAGAAGGGTTTTAGGACTTAGCCATATTTTGAGTTCCAGGAGTCACTCACAAGAGAAAACATGTGATGACCCAACTAGGCATGTGATAAGTGGATAAGGTACTAGCCTGACAGCTTGGAGGTCAAGAAAAGGATATTCCATGTAAATAATATCCTTAGGAGGACATCATTACAGGTAGTGGAGGCATTTGCAAAGATCAACATAAGGCATTCGACCATGGAGGACCACACTTAGACACTTGGCATGCTGATTTGTTCATGAAGGATAACTCATGGCGGTGAATCGAAAAATCCTATTTAAAGGAAGATGCTTGGGATAGAAACATAGACACATATAGAGAGATGGGTGAAGAGTGTAAAGGGGAGTAAGAGAAAGAGAACAAGAGTAACAAAGTGTTGGAAATGAAGGCAAAGCTCTGCAAAGGGTTTATGGAGTTCTATGGGTGCTAGGGATTAGAGGAAATGCATTGCAAGAGGGTTTCTAAGTATACAATTAGGAATGGATGGGACTAGGGATATTTTACAAGGGTTGTAATTGGGAAGAAATAGATAGTAAGGACTCTTCTCTGATCATATTATTTTTGCAAGAGTTTAAGACTTTGTCATTTGATGTATATGGTCTGTTATGACCCTCAATGAATGTAATGTGAGTTACCAGAACTATTTTAAATCAATATAGATGGTCTATTCTGGTAGCATATATCATGCTCATGGGTGTAAAACTTCATGTTATATGGCTTTCCTCTGTGATTGAGATCTAGTTTCTTATGCTTGTTTGATAATGTTCATTAGCTCCATTCTATGATGCATGCAATGCATGTATATCTTGTTAGTATATATCTTAGGCCTTTTAGAAGTGAACACATGTCTATCTTTCCATTCTGTACAACATGAGTATCTCCATCAATGGATGGATGCATTCTCACAAATCTCACATAAAGGAGGGGATCGGCGCCCACATGCACCTTAGGTGAGCACCCAACGTATGTTAGATTATAGGCCGGCACGCTTGGGGTTTAGAAAAGAAGTATTAAGGGTAAAATAATGGACTACAACAAAAGCTCCTAGACATGTGAAATATTTTCAAACACTGAGTAGTTGCTTGGGTTAAATCATTGGAATTGTAGCTCGAGGTTAATTGAATCTCATCCATGAAATCATGTAACATTTACAAGACATTATTGTCCTAAACTAGTCATGTAACATTTACATGACTATGTCTACATCAACATCTGAATTTTTTTTTTCCACATCCATACCAACTATATAATAATCTACCATGTAAACATCCACACTTAATATTACTATAAATAACATTCTCACCCCATCCACAAGTCAACCATTCCTACACCAATGAATCATAAATCTAACTAAATCTAAATCTACCACCCCCTTTATATCTCGTTAAGAACATCATATAAAAACCACTTCCACCTTAGATATCCACCTCTACAATGCAACCTACATTACCTATTTCTACTTCCACATATCCCCCAGTTGAAATTTTCATCACTCCTACCCAAGGGGTAAATCCTCAAAACCAAAGTCTAAGAACCTTGGCATGTCATATCACAGGATTGCATATATATAGGAATATGCATTCCTAAAAACAAGGAGGTTGTTCAACAACACTCCCACAAATCTCTCTCTCAACACCTAAATACGTGAGCTATTGAAACTCACCAAAACTAATATTGTTATATGAGTTGTTTAATAAACAACTCATATTAACATTTACATTACACACATATATTTACCTCTAAGTAAATATTAAATCATAAATATTAATGGAGCACTAAATGATTGATTTCCTAACATTCCCCCCCTTAGTGCGAACATGGGGAAGAGTAATTGCACTTCCTTCTGCAGCGTGCCGCCCGTGCGTGCTCATGATCTGGATGGTTTTACAGGACAGCCAACAACCTCAATATGGATGGTTTTATAGGACAGCCAACAACCTCAACATGGATGGTTTTACAGGACAACCAACAACCTCAACATGGATGGTTTTACAGGACAGCCAACAACCTCAACAGGGATTTACAACCAACAACCTCAATATCATGATGTTGCTTTTCTTTTGTGCTTTCATCTGTCCACTATGCTTTTCCTTTAGGGAATTATGTAGGAAATACCGCTCACTGATTACAAATATGAAAAGAGAAAATGGAACATTGAGACCATGTTCCCCCCCTCAATGTGAACATTTCACTTATTCAAGCCATAACAGGAACACTGAGAAAGAATTACGCTGCACACAACTGAAATCAACTGCAACTCTGAAAAGAAAGCAAACTCACACACACACTATCACCACAGCTTCGTGCGGCCCCATCGTTGGTGACTGACGAGAGGTCGTTGAATGACCTCCAGCCTCCTGTGCCTCCATCCTCCAGTTGATGCATTCTTTTTAGAAGAGAAAGTCTTCTTCACTATCTTGAGCAGCAACTTCTCTATCATGTGAATGGTTGGATCCTGCTTCCCAATCACTTTCTTCTTCTCTATTTTCAGAAATAAAAGCTTTATTATTCAATTTACCATCCAACAGATCCCTAGCTCGTTGTTTACAAAACATTATTCCATGTCCAGACACATTACAATAGTGACAAATAAGCCTTTTCTTTGGATCCTGGGAGGTTGAACCTTGCTTGAAAGAATGACTGTATCTCTTTTTACCATGTGTTCCATATAATGCTTTTTCTTCTGTTTCAATTTTATTTGTTCTATTTTCGTCCTCTATCAAAGAAGAAATCAAGTCTTCCAGACTTGGATTGATTTTTCTCAAAGTGAAGACCATATTAGAATAGCTAGGAGGCATGCTATTAAGTAAAACTACTTTTGCATCATCGTCGGGAACATCTACTTTGATTCCAGCTAATTGATTTAATACAGAACGAAACTTACTTATGTGTTCCACCATGTTGTCACCTTCCTCCATTTTGAGTCCGAACAACTTTTGTTTTAGTGATACTGCTGCGCTTCCTGCTTGCGATCCAAATAGTTTGTTTAGTGTAGTCCAAATTGTATTTGAGGATTTTGACAAATCTATATGATGCAAATATGCATCAGATAATCCCAATCCAATGATTGCTATGGCTTTTCGATCTTTGATGTCCCATATTGCCGCTTCATCTGCATCTCTTGGTTTCTTTGCTTTGCCATCCACAATCTCCCACAAATCTTTGTTGATTAATAACAACTGAGTTTTCACCTGCCATGTGTAAAAATATTTGCCTTCGAATTTTTCCATTCGATTCAACTTAGCCATGTTAAAAAAATGGACGTCGGTTTCAACCGAAAATGCGTCCGAAGACAATATGACAACTAGACTAAAAAATTTAAAAAGTAATAAACTGAGATTACTTTTTAAATGAAAACGACTATATAATAAATAAAGACAAACAATACACCTTTTGAAACATCATGCTTACTATTGACTGCAACATGTGAGAGGCGTATGCGTGTGGGGAGCCCACGTTTTAAGAGAAGACCATCACAACCAAATGTTTAGAGAGCTCCCGCAGGCTCCTGATCAGTTTTGAAATGTGAAATTTTACCATTGGTGAGATAAACCGCACTTTTCTTCTTCACCCGACCAGACTTGCACCGAATGGAGGCTTTGGTATATTCTTTGAAAATAATATAGAATGTTAGCAGATCTTTGACCACCGAATCCCACTTACACAGCTGCATGCGCGATTATGAATAGATCTAATAATGAATTGTTGGTAGCTCACTGGATATATGGATTGTTGATAGCAGAATTATAGATTCTTGATTACTGGTGTAGGCTTGAATGCCAAGAGGTGCGGTAGGGAGACACCATGAAATGCTAAGACCAAAACAAAACTTGGAATAATACGTGGAAGGCTACAGTTCTTGATGCAAGTGTAATGAAGGAAATCTGACACAATTCCTCCTTGACAGCTTTATTGAAACGTGGGGTTTGAGGGTGATAGGATCTGATCAGTAGTGGAGCAGACGTAAAGAGAGTGGGAGCGTGGCCTCAGAAACACAAGCCTCAAAATCCAATAAATTATAGAATACGCACAGTCCTGCAATTTTCTCCCAAGCCGATCAGGGCACTTCTTAGATGTCAGGCACAGTCAGTTTATTCAAGCTTCGTATGATTTTGCAAGATTTCCCACTGAAAGAATCTCTTATAAATCTCCTAATTATAATATCTCATATCCTGGGGCAAAAAATGAATGATCTCCCCTACTAATCCTCATGATTACATCGCTTTGAAACCAAATGAAAAACCAATAATGCTCTGTTATAATTCATATCACAGGATTGCATATATATAGGAATATGCATTCCTAAAAACAAGGAGGTTGTTCAACAACACTCCCACAAATCTCTCTCTCAACACCTAAATACGTGAGCTATTGAAACTCACCAAAACTAATATTGTTATATGAGTTGTTTAATAAACAACTCATATTAACATTTACATTACACACATATATTTACCTCTAAGTAAATATTAAATCATAAATATTAATGGAGCACTAAATGATTGATTTCCGTAGCATTTATAGTAATCCAAAAATCTGAAGTAACTTGAAAAATAAAATGTATAATATCAATTGAGTAGTATTGATCATCTAATGACATACATCTATGCATCAATATGTTGATCTGAAAACATTCCACAAATTAGTGTAAAGTGCATCATAATTAAAAACCATGAGCCTTATCTAAAATTAACACACAATTTTTAATTGGTGATCACATGTGTCATAGGAGTAATGATTCACCTCAATCGCTAGTGATTAGATGAATGGGTGACGATTCCTGCTAATCAAAATGGAGGTGGTACATGCACGCCCCCCCAGTATGGTGAACTTACTAAAGTACCCTAAACTACAAAAAAAATCACAAAAAGCAAGACAGGGAGTGGGTCCATTGATAAGCCTACCTTGAGCCATTGGAGGATTTCTTTTTCTACTCTTAAGACGTCATTTTGTTAGGACTTTCCTCTCCCAAACACATTTTTCTCATAATGCCAGCACACTCGCACTGACAAATCATGTATAACCATGGTTGTAATGCTGGTAATATATAACATTAGTATTATGACCAAAAAATTGATGATAATCCACAATTTTTACGTGATCATCAATCATTCCGACTATGATATGCACTAATTTCGACCTCAAGTGATGGAGGGACTAAGATCACTAACGTTGTGCACAAGTAATCACCGACGATTTATCCCTAAATAGGCATGTGGTGCCGCAAGGATTGCCCTACAATCATGCCATTTTCATCATCTTGCACAAGTGTGCCATGTTTTCAATTGGCCTTAAGCCCTTGAAATATTGATAGTAGATTTTAACATAATCAACATCGGTCATCTTTACCATTTGTCTTTTCAAAGAATGAGCCCTTTGCCCCACATCACTTGGTTATTATATGTGTTCGTCAGGATTTAAAAACACATTTGAGATTATTCATATGTCCAGGGATGCGTTGAATCCTTTGGCCGCTCCTGTCAATCGATGGCTCCGGTAGCCTGATTAAATGCACTCCCTTTAACTTGTCAGAATCCTATAATATTTTTTGTAAAGCACATTAAGTGTTCACTGTATTACATTGTTCTAGAATCACCCATACAAGCAAAACCTTCTCATCTATTTTTGTCTAACGATAATTGCTAAATCTTGCCAGACAAGAGTAGTCTTGTAGTGTTGGACATAATGTACTTACACCATCAAATCTATGACCTCTATCATATCTTCATCAATTTGGACATGTGAACCATTTTTCTTGAATCATGGTAGATAATTGTACAACGTGTCACTTGATTTACACTCCATGAGTCTAGGTTACCCTTCCGAATTAATTATTTAGATATTTAAATCACCACATCACCATTAGAAAGAAAGAAATTTTAGATTATGAGGAACACACCCTCACACCTCACCATGTCATCACTTACAAGAATAATCTAAGGAAATCAACATGAAATGTATGAACTATGTTAGTTTAGGATCACCCTTTCCGTCATAAATATAAATCTTAAGCTAGCTCTAATGTATATAAATAACTACTTCCAAAGGGACTAGGAGAGACTAGTTTTGGTGTAAGTTAACTTTGGACCAACTTTCTGAAAAATCTGACTTGTTAGATTGATCCTAAGAACCTAGTCCTGAATCGAAGCCATTGGGCATGTAATATGTAACCTTATTTGAAAAACTACCTCCAAGTCACCTGAACAAGAGATTTCAAAGAATTCTGAATCTGTGCAACTATTGAGAATGAAAACTACTATTTGATAGAAATTGTAGAAGCAATACCATAGTACGTGGTCATAGCGCATAGAAAGGAACAGATACTATGTATAAACAAATATTAGTATGCACCAGCATGGATTTGGGAACCCATTGAAACTACTCTAGGATATATACAAAGTAGACGCCTAGTCCATGAGCATCTTAAAGGAAGGGGTTTAAAATAGATCCTATTTACTGGGATTAGCAATACGCTTCCATCAAGAGTAAGTCATTACATCAAAAGAATTAGTCTTTATCACGAGACTCGAATCATGATATTGATTTTCACTCTAAATTCTAGCATGAAAGTTTGAATCATGCCTTGGTGGGAACTTATTTTCAGCATCCACATTTTGTTCCAACTTTTAAATCATGGGGCCATAAACAAAATTTCTGTCAAACTATTTATTTGTTGCTTCATTGAAGTCTCGTTCCTAAGCTTTATCATTCCTCACAAATTATCAAATAATTCTAAAAACTATGGGGCTATATCATTGGTAATTTGTTCTCTTGAATTGTGACACAGTAATCAAATTCTGATTAGAAAATTGGGAAAGTGCTTAACGAGTTCAACTCTAGTGTCAAAGGAAGGGTATGGGGTTAGCACACCGGTTGTACAGACAATATATCATATCTAAGCATACATGCAAATAAAAGTGGATATTCTACCAGAAGAATTATACAAAACAAGAGACATAAATCAACACCAGATTTAACGTGGTTCACCCAGTGTGGGCTACGTCCACCAAGAAACAAGCCAATCTATTATCCAAAGCTTTGACAAGATATACAATGAAGATTTACAATCTTCCACACCTCTCATATGTTCAGTACTTCTTCCTTCAAGCTTTTTGCCTTCTTCACCAAGAATTCTCTCTCACACAATTATCTTGTAATTATGATCAATCCTCTCCTCTAAACCCTAGCTTTATGCTTTAAATAGTCGTTTAAGACTTTAGGGCACTTAGCCATGCAATTACATTCATTAAATCTATTCCAATGCTAAAAATAGAAATAAAACCCGAGAGTTAATTAAAAGCTCATCGCACAGGTAACCGATGCCGGTTCTGCCCAACCATCGTCGGTTCCAACTTGCCCTGACCGATGCCGGTCACACTCTAACCGATGCCGGTCTTCCCTGACCGATGTCGGTTACTGTATTTTCCAGCAAGTTCCAATTGCATGCTAAAACATGAGTAATTTAGCTCCATACTCAACAATCTCCCACTTGGAGATTAATTACTGCACTATACCTGTACAGTACCATTCTTGGTTCCTCCTTAGCTTTGTTTCTTCCTCCTCAAGCCTCAAACTCGAAGACCAACAGAAGTGGAGTGTAGCTCCAACTTCTCCTTTGCTAATGGCTTCGTTAGCATATCCGCAGGGTTCTTGCTTGTATGAATCTTTTCCAGATTCAACTGTCCATCCTCCAATACCTGCCGTATGAAGTGATACCTCAACTGAATGTGTTTCATTCTCGAATGAAATGTTGAGTTCTTTGCCAAATGAATTACACTCTGACTGTCACTGAACAGTTTACAATTACTTTGCTCCTTTCCCAACTCTTCCATGAACCTACTCATCCATATCATCTCCTTGCTAGCCTCTGTAGCTGCAACATACTCTGCCTCTGTAGTAGACAAAGCCACAACCTTCTGCAATCTCGAAATCCAGCTAACTGTCATTCCACCTACTGTGAAAATATATCCATTAGTGCTCCTCCTACCATCCAGATCTCCAGCCATATCCGAATCAACATAGCCACATAATGAAATATCTGAACCTCCATAGCATAACTACATGCTAGATGTCCCTTTCAAATACCTGAGTATCCATTGGACTGCTTTCCAATGCTCTTTACCTGGATTAGCCATATATCTACTCACAACTCCCACTGCCTGTGCAATGTCTGGTCTTGTACAAACCATAGCATACATGAGACTTCCAACTGCTGAAGCATATGGCACTCGTGTCATGTATTTGACCTCCTCTTGTGATGAAGGACACTGATCTTTACTCAATTTGAAGTGTCCAGCCATAGGTGTGCTAACAGGTTTTGCATTCTGCATGTTGAACCTTTCTAACACCTTGTAGATATAATCCTCCTGAGACAAATACAATTTCTTGTTTTTCCTGTCTCTATGTATTTGCATGCCAAGGATTCTTTTTGCAGCTCCCAAATCCTTCATTGCAAATGTGTGAGCTAGCTTTCTCTTAAGCTCACCAATGTCCTGCATACTAGATCCTGCAATAAGCATATCATCCACATACAGTAACAAAATAATATAGCTCCCATTTTCAAGCTTCTTGAAATAAACACAATGGTCAGATTCACATCTCAAGTAACCATGCTCATGCATAAAACTATCAAACCTCATATACCATTGCCTTGGAGCTTGCTTGAGCCCATATAGGCTCTTTTTCAACCTGCACACTAATTTCTCCTTACCCTTGACTTCATACCCAAGTGGCTGCTGCATATAAATCTCTTCATCCAAATCACCATGAAGGAAATCCGTCTTCACATCTAGTTGCTCTAAATGCAAATCTTCTACTGCAACTAAACTCAATACAGTACGAATAGAAGTCATCTTAACAACAGGAGAAAATATTTCACCAAAGTCAATACCTGCCTTTTGTGCAAATCCCTTTACTACAAGCCTTGCCTTGTACCTTTTCTGTCCACCCTCTTCTTCCTTAATTCTATAAACCCACTTGTTCTGCAATGTTCTCTTTCCTGCTGGCAATTTAACCAAATCCCAAGTCTGGTTCTATTCCAAAGAGTTCATCTCCTCATCCATGCCATGCTCCCACTGAACGTGAGTTTTATCCTGCATTGCTTCTTCAAAGCTTTCTGGTTCACCACTATCAGTCAATAATAGATAAAATAGAGAAGGTGAAAATCTTTCTGGAAGTTTACTTACCCTTTGTGACCTTCTCACAGGAGTTTGGGGTACCGGAGGCTCAATCTGGACCTCCTGGACATTAGTATCAACTTCTGACAGTGACCGACACCGGTCACCTCTAACCGACGTCAGTTCGGCTAACCGACACCGGTTCTGATCCTCTGTAACCATCGGTGGTTCATCTGACCGATGTCGGTCAGGGCCTAACTGACCACGGTTACTGTGTATTTCTGTAGGTGTTTCTTTAAAACCTGAGAGTTCATTTTCATCAATAAACTTCTCAATTTTCTCATCCTTGGGTACCAAAATTTGATCCCTGTACATTCTCTTTTCATTCCATTCAACATCACGACTCCTAACAATTTTAGAATTCTCTAAATCCCAAAAATGAAAACCGAAATCACCAGATCCATAACCAATGAAAGTGCACCTCTTGGATTTTGCATCCAACTTTTTTCTATTTTCTCTATCAACATGCACAAAAGCTTCTGAACCAAAAACTTTAAGAAAAGAAAGATCTACCTCTTTTCCGGTCCATGCTTCCTCTGGTATTCCTCCATCTAGTGAACTTGAAGGGCCATGGTTAATCAAATAAACCATTGTATCAACTGCTTCTGCCCAAAACTGCAAGGGCAATCCAGAATGTATCCTCATACTTCTAGCACGTTCCATGATTGTCATGTTCATTCTCTCTGCAACACCATTCTCCTGTGGTGTTCTTAGAACCATTCTTTCTCTACGTATCCCATTCACTGAACAATAATCATTGAAAGCCTTGCTACAGTATTCACCACCATTGTCAGATCTAAGGCACTTTAACTTAGAATTTGATTCATTCTCAACAAGGGCTTTCCATCTTTTAAAAGTTTCAAAAACATTAGATTTATGTTTAATACAATAAACCCATACCTTTCTTGTAGCATCATCAATAAAAGTAACATAATACTGGGATCCACCATGAGAAGCTACCTGAGCTGGTCCCCACACATCTGAGTGTACAAGCTCCAATTTCTGCTCCTTCTTAGTTGCCCCAACTTTGAGAAATCTCACTCTCTTTTGCTTTCCAAAGATACAATGCTCACAGAAATCAAGATCTAAATCTTTCAAATCTGATAACTTACCCTTAGCCTTTAAGATCTGCATTCCTTTTTGACTCATATGACCCAACCGATTATGCCACATGCATGCATCTGAATCTGAAGTAGATAATGCAGAAAAGGAATCAGTAATACAGGTAGATAAATATAACGTTCCTACCTTCTTACCTCTTGCCACAACAAAAGCACCCTTGGTGACTTTCCAAGAGTCTCCTGTAAAAGTAACCATGCAACCAGATTCACCTAGTTGCCCTGCAGAAATAAGATTCCTCCTGAGGCTTGGCACATGCCTCACATCTTTCAATACCCATGTATTTCCATTCTGTAATTTTAGATGAACTTCCCCTTTACCAGTAATACTGCAAGGTTCATCATCACCCAAATAAACATGCCCAAAATTTCCCTGGACATAATTTCTGAAATAACCCTTATTAGGGGTTGCATGGAAAGAAGCTCCTGAATCTAAAACCCATGATTCAATTCTACTATCTAAAGAAAGAATAAGAGCATCTTGCATTACCTCTGATGCAGCAAGATTCACCTCTTTACCTTTGTCTGGTTGTTGGTTCTCTTTATTCTTTGACCAACAATCTTTCTTTGCATGTCCTTTCTTTCCACATTTCCAACAAGTAATTCCCTTACTTCTGGATTTAGATCTGCTATCCCTTGACTTTGATTTCCCATTACTCTTACTCTTGGATCTCTCCTTCTGCCTGCCCCTGCTTTCTACATTCAAAGCATTTCCAGATGATGTTTCCTCTGTACTTTTCCTGTGAATTTCTTCATTCAAGATTATACTAACCACATCATCAAACTTCAAAATATTATTAGCAGATGTTGTATTACTAACAGCCATTACCAAGTTGTCCCAACTATCAGGCAAAGAACATAAGAATAAAAGTGCTTTTACTTCATCATCAAATGGTATTGAAACCGATTTTAACTGATTTACAATAGATCGGAAATCATTCAAATGACTAGAGGCAGATTCACCTTCATGCATCTTAGAACTAAAAAGTTTCTTCATCAAATAAACTTTATTTGAAGCACTAGGTTTTTCATATAAATTAGCAAGAGATTTCATTAAGTCTACCGTAGAAGCCGCTTCTGTAATATTGGAAGCCACGGATGCTGTCAGGCTCAATCTTATAGATCCCAAAGCCTTTCTGTCAAGAATCTTCCATTCTTCATCAGTCATCTTCGTAGGTCTAGACTTCTCATCCAACGGTAAGTACAAATCTCTCTGATACAGATAATCCTCAATCTGCATCTTCCATAATTGATAATTTCAGCCGTCAAACTTCTCTACCTTGTATTTATTATCTTCTGTCATTGTTGTAGCTCCCACTCAATCAGAAAACCCTCTGTGAGTAAATCTGTCAACACACAAAACCCTCAAACAAAGCTCTGATACCAGTTGTTGGGGTTAGCACACCGGTTGTACAGACAATATATCAGATCTAAGCATACATGCAAATAAAAGTGGATATTCTACCAGAAGAATTATACAAAACAAGAGACATAAATCAACACCAGATTTAACGTGGTTCACCCAGTGTGGGCTACGTCCACCAAGAAACAAGCCAATCTATTATCCAAAGCTTTGACAAGATATACAATGAAGATTTACAATCTTCCACACCTCTCAGATGTTCAGTACTGTCTTCCTTCAAGCTTTTTCCTTCTTCACCAAGAATTCTCTCTCACACAATTATCTTGTAATTATGATCAATCCTCTCCTCTAAACCCTAGCTTTATGCTTTAAATAGTCGTTTAAGACTTTAGGGCACTTAGCCATGCAATTACATTCATTAAATCTATTCCAATGCTAAAAATAGAAATAAAACCTGAGAGTTAATTAAAAGCTCGTCGCACAGGTAACCGATGCCGGTTCTGCCCAACCGTCGCCGGTTCCAACTTGCCCTGACCGATGCCAGTCAAACCCTAACCGATGCCGGTCTTCCCTGACCGATGCCAGTTACTGTATTTTCCAGCAAGTTCCAATTGCATGCTAAAACATGAGTAATTTATCTCCATAAGGGGAAGCACTACCAATATTTTCTTTCCTATAAATAAACACATTCCTTGCATTTTGTGACCCACTTTTCTGTGTCACGTGCAAATAGGGTAGGCCAAGAATATATCCTACTCATAATGATCTTTATTGATTGTTGTTTTGGTAGAAGTGTCCACTAGAGAATCTATCGTGAAATTTTACTAACACTTTTTCAGTCTATGTGTCATTGATACATCTTAACAACACGCCATCAAGATTTTTCTTGAAGATAATTCCATCAATCAAAACATAAGGGATAGATTATAACCTCAAATGTATTCTCTTTTCCATGTTCAAACCAGGAGGTTATACACCATTGGAAATGAATGTGAACATGTCCCTCATTCCAATCACGTGCACTAGGATCTGTATTCTACTCAAGTTTTGAATGCAGCAGACATTCATCCATAAGTAATGAAGTCCCAGATTCATTATGTGCATCTTCAGAAATCTACTATTAGATCACACTACCTATTACCAATTTTGTGCCTTTGATAGTCACATCATATTCCATGATTTTGGTCACCCATCATGCTCTCTTTTCACTAATCTTTTCTCCCATGATGAGTCTCTAACAGAAGATTTGGATACTAATAGATTAATATGATTTTTGGTGAGCATAATTTTGAGTTTATTGAGTGTGTGCATGATGGTGAGGGCCTTCTTCTCCATGTGATTGTATTTTAATTCATAATCCTTTAGTGATTTGGCTGAAGAAAGTCCATTGGTTGTTCCAATCCCTTGTTCATTTTCTTGTATTAGATAGCAGCAACACTTACATTTAACACCATAAGCATAAAGGATAAAATCCTTTGAATAATTATGGTTGATGAGTGTTGGCATGTTAAGAAATTTCTTTCTTTGATTTTGTTGAAAGCTTTCTTTTCCTTCTATTGTCCATATGAAGGTCTATGTCCTTTCTTGAGCATCAGAGGTTATGGGCCTAACCAGTCCTGAAAATTAGGGATAAAACACCTAAAAAAATTGATCTTACTAAGGAAGGACTACAAGGCCTTTTCTTGTGTACTGACAAGGAAAGAGCTAGGATGGATGAAACACACTTTAGGATCAATTGTGATGCCATCCTTTGAAACCACATGGCCCAAGATCTTTCCCTGTGCCACTAGCAAAATTACACTTCTTGGGGTTAAGAGACACCCCATACTTTTTACACCTCTCAAAGAATTTCTCTAGGTACATGATATGATCCGTGCTTTGCTTTGAGAAGATGTTATATCATCTAAGTAAACCAAGGATGAACTCATTGATATATCCTTTGAAGGAAATATCCATGGCATCGTTGAAATGTTGTGCCTATGTTTGAAAAGACCAAAGGGAATATTCTGATATGCATATGTTTCCCATTTGGCCGTAACTGTTGTTTTGAATTGATCCTCTTCCTTGACCAGGATTTGATTGAAACTTGAATATCTCATCTAGGCATTGAGAATATTTTTCATCTCCACTCGACCACAGTCTGTAAAATAGTATTCTCCATTGAAGGAATAAGGATAATGATCCTTTAGAGATGCCTTGTTCAAATCTCTGAAATCAACACAAGAGTTCTGATTTCACCATTATTTTTTTACACTGGAACTAAGATTTGCGACCCAAGTAGAGTACTTGATGGGAAAAATAATCTTTTCCTCAATGATTTTGGATAACTCCTTTCTCATGAGGGGCTCTATCTTTGGATTGAAAAGTTTAAATTTTCTTTTGATGGGGCTTGATACCAGGATCAAGGTCAATGGAGTGTTGAGAAACACTTGGATCAAATCCTTTGAGGTCTTCATACTCCCATGAGAAGATATCACTATATTTTTGAAAGAGAGATGAAGTCATGTTTTTCATCTGTGCATTACATAAGATTTACTGAGCAATAACTCCTTTCCATACATAATAGTGACTAGGGAGAATTATCTTCTCACACATTGTGGTGACACATATAATTTTCTTCACCCTTGAACTCATCATCAGGGCTAAAATTTTCTCTAAGGTGACCAAGCCCTTTAGGAAAACTTATTTAGTCTTCAGCTAGTATCACTTGGTCACCATAGTTGTCATGCAAGTCATCTTGCATACTTGAAGAGAACTCAACTTCATTTTGATGAACTAGACAATTTGTTCATCACTTTCAAATACTTTCCAGTTGGTATTGTTATCTCATCGAATGGATGGTATAATCACCATCTTAATGTGTTGAGTGTTTCCTTTGACAAATTCTTCAGTAGGAGAGAATTGTGAACCAAGGGCCATTTGATCAGCTTCCTTATTCATTTTTTGGCACCACTTGCAGATTTAGAGCATCAAATATCTCAAGAGGTCCCAAAATCTATGTTTATAAGCTTTGAAAAGCTTATTCTTTACCTTACACACACTTATTTATAACCTAGTGGATAACCAATTTTAGTGTCCCCAAATATTTACAAGATCCCCTTAATATTCCTTTCTTTTCAGTAATAAGAAGACCATGCACCAACACTTCATATTCTATGCTACATTGTTAGAACATATAAACTGCAACCTGTGCAAAAGAATAAAAATTTATCATTTTTGGTAGAAATGAGAACAACACCTGCTCCCACACCAATTTATGCTTCTAAAACCATCAAAGTATAATCTTCCATAGACCCGCATTTTCTTCATCTTTCTTTGAGCATGCGTGGGAAGTATAAGCTTCTTCTTCAAGAATGCAGTAAGTACCAAGCCTAGTTTCAAAAGCTTTAAGTTCTTCAGCATATGGTCAAACTTATAGTTCTCTCCACCCATTCATCAACACTAAATTAGGAAGGAAGGTGGAAGAGGTTGTTCTTCATAAACTGAAGCTTGTTCTTGGATTGGATTAGGCAATTGGCTTGGAGAGGAGATAGGTCATATGACTCTACATGATAGGAGAATATTGGTTCAGCTTATATAATAAACTAGGTACCATACCTTGTCTTGAGTAACATATGGAAAAAGTCAGAAGAAAAGTAACTATCCACTTTTGTAGTAAAATCTCTTGACAGAAAAAGGGAAAACAAAGGAGACAGGTCAATGATTGACACATCTTGAGTTATTGTCAGACTTGGACATGCATGAAGGGTCAACTCAAGATCATTGATGACTCCTAGAGTGGTAACAGTTGAGCCATCAAATTGCGTGACTCCTTTTGTCAAGGGGTTGTACTTAAGACCTAGGACATCAACAATTTCTTAGGCATGACGGAATTATTAGCACCTGAGTCAATCATACAATTATGGACGAGATGTTTTCTTATGATCAAGGACATATAAAAGGGTGAGGTTTTGATAACCTTACTTATTTTCTTCTCCTCTTCTTGGCAGTTGTTGACAGTAGCACATGGTTTGTGAATAGTTTGATCAGCATGTGAAAGTTGGGCCAGAGCTTCATGCAATAGGTCGCGCTGAGATGGAATGGTCAGGGCTTCCCACATTATGGCATTTATATTTGTCTTCTTCATCTGGTCCACAATGTAAAACAAAAGACCCGCTAACTTATGTATTTGAGGCATAGCAGCATCTCTCCTCAATGGTTCAGGTGTAGAGGCAAGGGCCTTAGCTGGCATAGAGGCTTAACCTACTAAGGGAGGGGCGTATGCTACTTCAGAAGGAGCATTTTATAGACCCTCGCGCACAAGAACTTGTGCGCCTTTACTATTGGATGCCTTAGATGCATATTTTTGCTTTTAAGGATCAACCTGTGTTGTGGGAATTGATACTTGCATGCCAAATTCGAGCATTCTCTTCTTTTACCTTGTGTTTTCAGCAACTTGGGTGTGTGGTCTCTTTGTATCATCTATAGCTTAGTTGATTGCACAAAATTCCTCGATACCAAAGAATATTAAGTTGGCTTCCGAAGGGGCTTCTGGGTTTTCTTAATTTTCAAGCTCATTTGCTCTAGTGGAAGGCTCGTAGTTAGAAGCATTCCAGATCATATAGGCATGTGCGTGCGTAGCATTGGCATAGTGATATTGACTATGAGGCATGTTGCAAGGAAAACACCATTCAGACTCTTGAGCCATGTTGTTAAGAACTCGAACTAGTGTTTGAATTGTGTTGGGTGCTGGAAGAGGTTGTGCTGGAGGAATAACTTGCAAGGGTAGATGTGCATCAGCATGCCATCTATCATTTTTTATTTCTGCCCATATCTCTAGTTTCCATATTGATTTTGTTAGGGCTGATTGTTTTGATTATGTGCTTTATTAGAATTATTTCTCAAGGTTTGCGCCTACTACTTTTCTAAAGATATAACTTTATTGGATAAGTTCCTAATCATGGCCTTCATCTCTTCATCTTCTTTTTGTTGTGCAGGAGAGTAGTTTGTGGACCCAACTGGTTGCACACTCTGCACCAGAACATGGGCAACAGAAAGTTGGGGCGTTGGAGACATATCTGAAAAAAAGGTCGCAGGTGGCCTAGGCGCTAACTTGCCCGCCTGGATGAGACAGTTCTCTACCCTTATGGAAATGTTGTATGCAGCAAGTAAAGTTCTTCCTCCCATGGATTGAATCGTGACTGAAATATCACTATTCAAAGCCCTTAGATAATACAAGAAATCATGTTGGGTTGTATTCCTTACCACTTAAGGAATTCTATCCTAAGTCTTCTAGAATCTGATGTTGAAATCATTCATTTGCTCGTTGGGCCCCCTTTTTGTTGTAGTTAGTTGCTCCACCAGTTATAGATGATCTGATTTATCTTCAAAGTAGTTGCATAGAGTTGTTCCAAGCTCATCCCAGGTAGCAATAGATGCTGGTCTCAGGCCACGGTACCATTAGAGCACTTTGCCTTTGAATAAAGTTGCAAGCATCCTGACTACTACATCATAATGCGTGATCAGATAGACAGCATACATTTGCTACATCATGTATATGTTCAACAGGGGTAGCTTGGTTCTCTCCAATGAAATATGAAATGCTTTTGAGTGTGGATGCTAACATATCATGTTGTGCATTGAGATTGAGAGAGATTCAACCAGTGAAGCTAGCAAAGTTTCTTGGAGGAGGTGGTTGTAACATCATGGCAGGGTGGCAGGGTGCGCAGGTCTGCTCTTAGAAAAGTGGAATGTGCATGGCATGTTGAAGATGGAGATGCGCGCGTGGGTGTTCTGCTACATACTCTCCTTGGAGGTAGTTGGAGGTACTCGAAAGATGCTTCAACTACTGCGCTTTTCCTCGTGTGCACTCTTCTCATGAAAGGCTCTCAGGACTGTTGAAAACAATAAATCTGGGAGTGTTGGGAGTCGCTAGATGTATTGAAACAAGCCTCCGAAGGTTGGATATCGCTAAGTCACACACCAAAACTTAGCAATGATGAATCTAAGCTTTCAATGGTTGTCCCATTGGGAATGCTAGAAATTTTTGGTTGTCAAACTTGCACCCATTGCTCAGATCAGAATGAACTAAATTGTTTGAGTCAACAATGGGACTGTCTCCAAGTGTGGGACCTTGCGTGTTTGAGACAAACCTCTGGAAATACCAGTTCCTCTACCTATTTCTATTGTTACTATTACTCCTAATTCCAAATCTAAGCTAATAATGCCAAGGGACTATGGATAGAAGGATAACATGAAAACGGAAAAACTAAACTAAGGCGATAACACCAGAAAAAGGGGGATGAACACTATCTTTTTTGAGTGAAAATGAAAGGAAAAGCATCGAGGGAGACTAGGCACATGTAGCACAGGCCAGGATGCATTCACATGATCAGTTTCATGAAACACAATAAGAAAATGGAGCTACATGGAACTTTAAAGTGACACGGAAAGCACACAATGTAAAAGGGAGGCAAGAAAGAAAAATACAGACACATTAAGGCAGAGAATAGCCACAAAACGATGCTTCTATTACTTCCAGAAATGCATAGTCTATTACAATGGTGTATGAGGTCGAAATTCACATGTGAGAGCCAGATTTAGACGTCTACAACTCAAAATACAAAGATGGAGAACCCTTAGCAAATGCTAGAAGATCCAAAATGTCTAACCCTTTACAATGAGTCAAGCTCTTACATTTATAGATGTTAGAGTAGGTATTTACCTTAGCTCATGTTCACCTAGGTACTTTATTTACCTTTATTGTATTTATCCCCACCCACTTATGTGTGTGGATATTTATTTTATCTTATTTAGATATTAGGAGATATTATCTAGTTAGGTATAGGTCTATGGTATTGACTAGTTCTTTCCTTGATCTATGGTATTGACTAGATCCTTGATGTCTAGTTCTCTCCTAAATCTATGGTCTTGACTAGTTCTTTAATGACTATTTATTTCCTTGATTTATAGCTTGATCTATGAGCTTGACTAGTTCTTAGATTGTTATTCCTTGCCTATTTAAACAAGGCCCATTCTTAATGTATTACATTGAGTTTCATAATAATATATGATATTGCTGCTCATTTCTTTGCAAAGGTTTTATGTAAAGTTATTCTGGTGAATTTATATCATCTTATTGATCATGGTGTTTGATTAACATATGTGTTCTTGGCTTGGTACGATCTGGTTATCATTCCTTTCATAGCACACGTGATCTAACTAGCCTTCTTAGGAAATCCTAATAGGGATAACTAGGCCACTAAGGTTTCAACATGAAACCACCACACCATACCATTACAAGAGATAAAATACAAGATTTAAGATATATACAAGTTATCCATGACCAAATAACCATGTTACATCATGTAAATTAACTCATCTCAGCTCAAACCTCTATGACAAGGTTTTATCTCTTCTAAGTGAAAACTAGTAGGGTGACTTATATGACCTATAACTCAAACATTATTTGCACAACCTATGTAAAAAAAATTATGGCCATGAATAAAATCTCCTAAGATTCCTAAAACATTTCAATTTTATTCTTGAATCTTCCATCTCATCCCTACAATTGCAAATCTCCACAAAACAAGGTTTTTTCTCCTACTTTCTAAAATAGATGGAACATAAAACTAACACCATAATGATCCCTAAATATTCCTATAAAACCTTGATTCATAAAATTTTATTTCCCATACCATTTGCAGCTCATACCAATCATTTCTTCCATATCACTCTACTATGAGGGTTTAAGACCAACTTAGCTTCTTAATGATTGTTCATAAAACTGGGACGATCAGATCAACTTATTATTTTTAAAAAACATGCTTAGATCAATGAAAGAACATCCCCCAAATTCTTAGTATCCCATGCAAAACCCATGCGTGTGGGTGAAAAAAATAACTTCACCTACCGAGTTGGATTTTTCTCTCTAAGAGCTCGGTTTTGCCAAAAACTCATTTTATGTCTCTTTCTTCATTGTATTGATCTAAAATTTGACCCAAAACATCATCATAACCTCCTATAATTATCCTTAATCACTTAATTTCTCAAATATATCTGAAAGTCTCTCACCACTAAGACTTACCTATCCAAACATGCATTGTTCTCAAGTAATTTTCTTCAATGGACTTTTTACATGCATTATACCTATAAATATTTACATGATATGACTTCCACACTTCATATGAAATGATATAACACATTTCCCATGATTTTACATGACTTCCCTGCTTCATATATCATGCCACTATCTCATCCTACATGACTTCCATCTAATAACAGTCCTAGAATGACATCTTCAACACATGACATGATAATAACTGACCTACTTGATAAGTTACAGACACTTAGACACCTTTGACACATCATATTAACCATGTTAGACCTTATACTATCCTTTAGAACTCATATAATTACAATGATAGCTTGCATCATGTTCAAGAACATGTCAAGACACTATAACAACTACACCAAAACTAGATACTAGTAATAAACCTTCAAGTTTGACCTTGATTGACACCTCATGGAGAAACCTCTTACACCTAGACACTATTTGACATCAATGACAACACTAGACAAAATTTCCAACAATCTCCCCTATTTTCATTGATGACAACCATGAATGTAAACACTTATAAGACTCCCTTATTCATGTTTATGAGAACATTCTCCCCTTTTGACATCTATGACAAAGGCACTATGAAAATTTAACATGAAAAACATTGACAACACATAATGAAAATAATGAATAAATAAAATTACTTTCTCAAAAGCACCCCTTTGGACTGTACTCTTTTTTCTTGACTTCAACTGTAACAAAAAGATCCATGAACTAATATAAACATACCATATCTCCCCTTGAGAACTATATAAACATACCATATCTCCCCTTGAGAGTTATCCGAATTTTTTCTTCATAACTATTTTACACAATATTATAGGTCTGTGAACTACTGAATCCACAAACTCTACCTCCAAACACTAACATGTCATCATTTAGGACCATGAGCTCTAAAGCACTCCTTTAGAAAAAAAATTCCAAAATTCTTAGTGTAACAAGAGGAAATGCAACTTGTGAAATACCATCTTATAATACCCACTAACATCATATCATAATGTACTAACAAAATATACAAATGTAAGGTTACATACCTTAAGTAACAACCATGAAGATATATCACAATCAAGCACTATAGTTCTGAAGCACTATTTCAGTATACTCTACCTCCTTTCATAAAAATTCTTCAATGTGAGCACATTAGAAAATCCCCCTGAATAGTGTACCACTTTTATCTTCACCTCCTTTGTATTGACGCCAATGGATCCCCTTGGTACTATATACCACTTTCCTATTTTAGACCATCAAGAACCTGATCTTTACTCTTTGAATGCTCTTCTGAGAACTATACTTGTCTGCTTGGTCTTCATGTATGCTAAAAATATTATTCTTATATACTTTCCTATTTTAGAGCTTTTAAATGTGATTAATTTTTTTGTTATTAACCATCTAATTACTAGTTATAACCTTCTTAATATTAGAAATAAAACACTTAGCACTTTTACACCAATACATCCCTTTCTTGGAATATAATACTTTCACCTTCAAACCTTATACATTGTCTTAGACTTATGTCATCAAATTGATCATTTGAATAGCAAGACCATCAAGGTAGAAAAACCATATTATTATCATAGTGACAAATACTTGTTAAATTCATGATCTTAAGATATCATTTTGATACACATTTTTCAGACTCCTTGAAAATCCCACTTAGAATACTCTTCAAAAGCTAGATGTCAATTTTAAGATACAAATTATACCTTGAGAAACTCATTTTGACCTTTAATGTTTTTTCAGATTTTACTACCATTCATACTATCTTCATGATGCATGATTACACTAGATACACCTCAACACATGAATCCAGGACTAAAAAAATATAAACATACCTCATGAAAGCAACATCATATCATACATAAAATGGATTGATCAAATATAATAATAGAGACTTATATTATTCATATATTTTGAGACCTTGTAACTTATCGCCATGATTCTCATTCAAGAAAGTTAAATTTTCTTTAACCATCATATCTTCATGATTCTTTACACAACTTGCTAACAACATTAACCCCTTATACTTACATACCTTTATCATATTTTTATCTCTGAAAAACAACACCCTCTTCTTTTTCATGGATGAATGAATTAAAAATTAGTAATTTTGTGTAACAAGGAATTTTATCTGAAGTTGTGGGACTTTCTACTTGAGATAAACCTTCAGATAAGGCTAGTTCCTTTACCTATTCCTAATTATTAATTACTCATAAGGAAGGAAATGAAGATATCTAATCCTAATATAGAAATATAAGGGACCAAAGGAATATAAATATGCTTAAAAGGGGGAAATTCTAAGCTAACATAAGTGATAACATTGAGAAGAGGGAGAAAAGCTAACATAAGTGATAACATTGACACTCTCAAATGAGTGGAAATGGGAGAAAAATGTATTAGGGCAGTGTTGGCATGGTGTCATACTAGGTTTTTTCATTTACACAAAACCACATTAACGAAAATGTGGATTTTATAGGATGACGTCATTATAATTTTATTTATGCTAACATACTAGTTCAAATTTATATTATCTGGTACGGTGGGATTCAACGGGGTATCCTTGCTCTTGCAAGCCTATAAAAGTGCCTAGGAGGTATAGCTTGCAAATTTTATATTCTTGGCTACTTGGGAAGAATGTTGATATGTTGGATAGTATTTTTTAATGGTTCTTGAGCACTCACAATAGTGGCATAGTGTAGGTACAAGTGTTTCACTTGGTTATAGTGCTCATTGGGAGTAGGTATGTTTGCTTGGAAGTGTGACAAATTGTATTGGAGCTATTTGAATCTCATGGAAGCATTAAATAAGGTATATCATGGCTTATGAGGTATGTTTGGGTCATTTTAACTGGTTTCATGATGATTTATTACATTATTTCAGTTGATACTAATTGCTACTAGTGAGGATCTAGAATGTAAGCATAGGTAAGTACTTAGATGACTGGAGAGATTGAGCAATGGAATTGACATTATGATTATTTAATATGTTATTTTTATGTTTCATATGAACTCAGAAAAATTTAGGTTCCCATGATGTGTATTTTGCATGTTATGACTGTTTTTGTGAGACATGGTCAAAAAGAGGTGAAAATTGAGCTCAAAGGACAACTTCAGATATTGCTTGTGAATAATGTGTTTTGCATGGGACTTTTGGATTTCAGGGATGTTTATAAGGTTATTTTATAAGTTTTAAAAAAATAATGAGGTCAAGGTTGTCGTCACATTTTTTATGAATGAATGTTAAGAAGGTAAAGAGGTCTACAATCCTAGTTAAACCCTAGCTAGGAGTAGTTGACATAAAGTGAAGCATTGTGAACTAGTTTTGATTGATTTATAAAAAAGTGATGATTTGATGTTGTAGAGGACTCATCTCAAGTTTCCATAAATGTATGGTTGAGGTCATGGTGATATGTGGGCCCCACCTAAAAATATAAGTTTCTTGAGAGGAAGAAGGTTTTTTGGACAAGATGGTACAAAGGAGTAGCATACAAAATTGATGTTGCATGATTATTTGGAGATTCATTATTGATGTCCAATGAAGGTTTCAGGACAATTTATCATGTAGGTTCATGATGTTTTGAGGTCAAAACAGGTAGACTAATAAAAGGGTAGTTTTGGGGTCTCAAATAGCAGGGTCCAGTGTTTTGGCCATAACATGAGGTACATATGGAATTTTGAAGTGATTAAAGTTTATGTTGGAAATATGTTCAGAGATATTTATTTTGATATATTTATTGACTCATGATGACGTAATTTGACAAGGTTTCCATGGAATTCTTTCAGAAATAAGGTTTTTGGTAGTTCAAGATAACATCTGTTTTGGTGTAATTTTGATTTTGTTTAAACCATGATATTGATTGGGTGATGCTTACTATCACCTGGAAAAACAAGAGGGATGAATTTTAATCAAATTAATTTTTTGAGATATTTAATATTTGTATAAATTATTTTATGAGCTAATCTTTGGAAACAAAGTTTTTCGCAGGTTGATCTAGTGAAGGAAAATGTTTTTGTGGTTTGAAGTTAAGGATGTTTTCATGACTTATAACTTTCTTAAGAAGTTTTATATAAGGTTTTTGAAATTTATTTTTAGTTCTGTCACATGTAATTTTTTGGTTTAGTATAAGTGATTTTGATGATCATGATGAAAGTTTTAACTATTGAAGGGTTTTGTGCCTGGTTGTTTTGAGAAGTACAAAGATCTTTGGGCCCAGTAAATGAAATAATATGATTGGTATGAGATAAATTGTGACCATATATGATGTTTAAATTTATTTTAAACAATTTTTATGACTTTTAGATCTTGAAAAAAAATAGTTTTGGGATTAGGAGATTTTTGTCATCCCAACGTAAGGGTTTTTGAGATTTTTGGTGCATGGGTGAAGGGTTTTGGCTAGGCAAACATACTTGGGTCAAATGTGACTATTGGGATGGATGTTATTGAATGTTATAAGAATGTATAGGTTTAAAATATCATGAGGGAAGTACCTCCTTTGAGTTCTAATCAAGGAAAGGCTATAAAAAGGAGTTGGGTACAACTGTACTATATTTTTGAAACCCCCTTTTATCTTCTTTTGAAGAACCCTTTTGCTGCAAAGAAAAACCCTTTAGGCCTAGCCAAAAACACCTGGAATATAATTCTAGGATGTCTTCTGGTTGTGTTTTCATTAGGATAATTCGAGTAAGTTATTGTTGGTGTTATTTCCTTGAGAGCGAGTTGTAGAAGGAGGGAAGATTTTGGTACTTGTATTTGGATGCTATCTCATAGCATGTTGATGTATTTTTCAGGTTTCTAAGGTGTCTTCAGATATTGATATTGAGTTGTATTCACTTTTGGAAGAAGTATATCTTCTTGGATATTCATATGACTATATTGCTCATCTTGATACATCTTTAGTGCATCTTGTTGATCTTTGTTGAAGGCATTACTCTTGTGATCTGATATGAATATTTACATATGTGTGTGGATCTTATTTTATCATCAATATAAGTGGATTTATATTTTTATCATTGTGGTTCTTGCATTGTGTATCTTTCATTGAAAAGACTATATGCTTTGATGAGATCTACTTGAGCATTAGTGTGGTTTAGGGTTTGAAGCACAATGTGTAAAGGTTTTATTGAGGACTGATTCACCCCACCCCTCTCAGTCCATTGTCAACTCCAACAATTGGTATCAGAGTCAGACCCTTCTATAGAAGTATGACTAACATGTTAGAGGGAGATCTTTGGTGAACAAAATGGAACCTCCATCATTGAAAACAATTGAGGGTAATACCTTCAAAATAAGGATTGTTGGTCTAGGTGAGAATTGTGATAAGATTGATAGGTTGGTTGCATCTATCATGAAGAAGTAGTCAAGGTTTTGAGAATTCAACTTGAGGAGGGTCAAGTGAGTTGAAGACCAAGAGAGAAGAATGTATCTCAACCATGAAGGAAATATTGAAAAAGGAACTAAATAGTACAAGCGCTTAGAATAAAAAGCTCAACTTGATGGAGGTTACAAGTGAAAATGAGTAATGAAGATCAAATTAGGAAAGAAATAGAGGATTTGAAGAAAGATCTAGGAACCATGACAAGATCAAATAATATCCTTTCAAGAACAGTTCATACAAATATAAGTAAGATGTTGGAAAATCAAAAGGCCTATGGTGATAGAACATAGCCTAGGCTTCAATGAGAGGCTCATCCAAATCAAATGAAGAATGAAGAAGAATCAAGTCAAGGATCAAAGATGAAAGTAGGAAGCCAAGCACAAGGGAGAAATTTAAAGGCTTCCACCTCCTATAAGATCACCTATCATGTGAACCAAAATATCATATAGGTATAGTTGATCTTTTCATGGTAATTGTTACAAATGTGATGAACAGTATAGACATAGGGATAGTTTTGTAGCCCTAAGGTTTCAAAAGAAGGATGATGGAAAAGGAAAGAAACATTGTGAAGAAAAGAAGGAAGAAGAATGTCAAGACAAGAAGGAGAAAAAGGTAGGTCAAAGATATGGATCTGAATGTTATCATTGCCAAGAAAATGAGAACATATTATAAAATATTACAAAAATGAGCCATCAAACACAAAGAGGTATGTAAGCACATTCAATGGGTATTGCTATGCTTGTAATGGATATGGTCACATGGGAATCTTATGAGTACAAAGGAAGGCAAGTGGAAATGCTTTAGGTGCCACAAGATAGGGCACATTGCAAGGTTTTATAATGTAAGTTCATGTTGAAGAAAGAGTCTCAAAAACCTAAGCCACAAGCTCAAACATACAAAAAGGAAGGATGTGAGATCTAGTCAAAGTGGTAAAGAAGATATCCAAGAGATGTGACCTGAGAAAAATGCTCAGGATCTGCTAAAAAATGTGGAATCAAATAAAGAAGATAAATAATCAAGGTCCAAGAAGAGGGTTTGAGACCTTTTTAGGTCTCTCATAAATCTCCTACATGGTGACATATGCCTCTACTAGGATTCATAAAGTTCAGTATAGGCTACAAATGAAGCAAGGTTGGGAGCGAGGGGGAGCTGTTATTTTCAGTATGAGTCTCTTTCATGTGTAAATGTTATGTCATCATGTGTCTCTAAGTGTGTTCTATTAGTTCATGTTGGTAATTCTTGAATTGGAATGTCATGATAATCAGTCTTGTATGGTAAGTTGTACTAGAAGATATTATCTAGTCTGGTATGTGCCTATGATCTCATGTCAAGAGATCCCTTTTTATGTTGGAAATGAAGAATTAGTGTCTTATATTGAAATGTCTCAGGGAGTTTATCAAATATTTAGGGAGGTCCTGAAGGAGCACATTGTATTTGTGTTCTAGAAGTTTGGACTAATGTTGTATGTATGTGTCTTTGATGTGGAGTCTATATAGTCTTCACTATGCTCATTTAACATGATGTATTTGAAGTTGTGCATGATGCAAAGTGGTATTGAAAAGGTATGGGCAGCTTTCTATGTCATCTATTTGTTATGTCTACCTTGGTCAAGTCTATGCATTGTGCTTATCGAATCTCCTCATTCATTTTTGTGGTTGTCAGTTCATGAAGGTCTATGTTGTGTCACTATCGTGACTATATAAAAGGCTTTTGTTAAGATTTATCTTCAAAGTGAGTTCTATGTACTAGCATGTTAAGTGAAGTGAGCTTACAAGTCTAGAATCAAGTATTGCACAATATCTAAAGGTGAAAGTATCAAGGGATTCATCTGTGACACTAGTCATTTAATGCAAGTCAGTGGCTTGATCATGACCTTTGTGTCTTAAAGGTTTTTGTATTTCTCTATGAATAATATAGGATGAATCGAGGTATTCTTCACTGTAATGTGCTCCATGGTCAAGTTTTCTATTCTCCTAGGTTGGTGACTTTTTGATCAAAATCAAAAATAAGAGTTTTAGGTCATCCTATAAGTAAGATATTGGTATTTTGTGATGAGTCTATCCTATATTATGTTCTAAGTCATAATGAGTGTGACAAGTTGTCATGAAACTATTACCTTTGAACCAGTGTCTATGAGTAAGTTGAGACTGAGAAATGAGAACATGTTCTTTTCACCTCATATCAGTAAAGTGACTGCCAACTTGTTATTTCAAGCACTTCAAGCATAGATCTAAATCTCCTTAGATCTGTGTCATTCTATACAGTGTGGTTAGTCTTTCCTTAATTCCTGAGATTTCAAGAATCTCTAAGAAATCAAGTGCCATAGGTGCTTGATACAGGCCATCTTGAAGGTTGTTGAAGACTTGTAAGATCCTGTTGGCTGTAACAACGATAAGTGAAATATAAGTGTTTGTACAAGTTAAATGGGAGTGCTACATGTAGTGAGTTGATGAGTATGAGTACCTAATAATCTATTCCTTGAAGATGATTTTGGTATGGCTAAGAATAATGTTTGATGCAATATTTTTTATGCTATTGTTTGGGTTTCAAGATGAATTTGTGTCTAGAATTCAAGTCATATGTGCTAGAACTAGGTTTAGAACAGATCTCAGGGTTGAAGTGGTAGAGTGCATTAAGGAAACTCACTTTTGAGTGATACAATGATTGAATTTACCTAGTCTAAATTTTAGTAAATCATAATAGAGGCCTATGTGAATACTAAAGGATGGAAAAATTTTGAGGTCTCAAGGATATGTACATTTCTAACATATGTTTTACAGAGATTTTATGAAGTTCTTAGTGCACAGTGATGTAAGGTTTGACTATCTTAACCCTACCTCTATGTTTCTCTTGACTAGTAATGGTATTCAAGATTTGTAGTCTACAAGTTATCATGGTCTTTATTCTGATGTACATAGATGTGAAGGAAGGGCTTTCATGAAATACTTTACCATGACATTAAAATGGTTAGTCTCCATAGTAAATTAAGGTATTTCTTATGAATTAATGTGTTATTTCATCAGGTAGATGATAACATGCTAATAATTGACAAGAGTCTATCAGATGGGAAAATAGGGAGTCATTAATTGTCCTAGCATGTGAGTACTGGAATATGTTGCAAGAGAAAATAGAGTTAGATCAAGGTTTTTGAAGTATTTATACCTATGAAAGTGAAATTCATTTAATTCTTGTCATTTAACATGTTAATTCTATAGTGACTTGAGAAATTTAGACTGAGATGCTTGCTATTCCATGAAGTAGGATGAAGATCTACAGCTCTAAGAATGATCTAAGAGTTGCCAAAGTATGTAGAGATGGTGAACACTCCCAGGTAAAGATAATTAATGTCAATTTCAAAGGTATGTTCTTTTGGATCTTTAAGTGGTTTCCATTCATGATTTAGTAAGGAAACATTCGTCTATTCAAGGGTCTTCAGGTACTTGACAAGTTATTGTATGAAAATGGAGGTGATTTTGGTAAAAGCATGAAAATTATCATACCTACATGCATGTAGGTGCTAGGTTGTCTAACAGTGTTGAGCTAATGTCATTGAACTCTAATGATGGTCTTCTAAGTCCTTTTCCTAAGATATGTTTCATGATCTACATATGTAGTATGAATGTGCTAATGATGAAGAAATGGTTTTATGCCAATTTGTTGGTATTGACCTTCAGGTGTGATAAGATGACTGAGTTCATTGCTATATTCCTGAGACAAGTGTGATAGTAAGAAGTGTATTTTTGCTATTAAAAGATAAATGGGGAGCATGATTTTTGTTCTTGGATACATGGCGTATCAGGTGTATGTATAGGAGATACTAAGACATGTTTTTTCTCTGAAAATGGTGATTAGTTCATTGAATTAGATGAATTTGATTCTTTCAGTCTTCATAACTAGTGAGCTTGACAGAGTTGTTATAACAAGAAATCAATGTTGCTCATAAGAAGTTGTATGGACTGCTAATCAAGTAGGGGGAGTACTTGGTTGAGCTTCTTCTAAGGGAGTGAAATAAGGTTTCTCAAGGCCATTCAAGGTGAGAAAATGAGTGATTTACTTCTTGTTCATTCTTGTGAAGTATGTATGTTAACTTATAGTCAGCTGGATAATGATTGTAGAAGAATTGAAAATGGTGCTTAGGACAGCTGAAAATTGTTAAAGTGTGTTTCCAAGGCATGGTAACAAGGTGGTTGTCTCAAATTTTGTGCTTATGGGATAGAGAAGTAGAGTGTTTAATCCCAAGGGAGTGTTATTTGGTTGAGTTATCAGGCATGGTTGACCTATGTTTAATGGATGTTGAAATTGGCTAAATTGCACTAAAAGGACTGTTATGGTCTCATAGTATTGCCATTGGTATGAAAGTATGAAGATGTCTTGTATTGTATGTTCTAGGCCTAGAAATGGTGGATCATGGTCAAGAATGATGAGATATAAATTATGTTGCATGATGATTTTATGACATTGTTTGGCATGATGAGGGTGATGTCATCCCTATTCCATGACTGCTACAGTACCATTAAGATGCTCAAAACAGGGGTATAGAAGAAACTAGAGTGTTTTGCATGCCTAGAGGATGGAAGATGATGTTTTTTGCTCCATAAGAAGGTGGATATTATGGTTTATTTCATGATTGTACCGATGATTTTTTCAAATGTTGAAGTGTTCTTTCCAGGGGGAGCTTGTTTCTTTGCATGCTTAAAATGAAGGCAAGAATTAGATTTTGGGCCAAAAAATTCAAGAATTTGAGCAAATTTAAGACCTTTGGTATGTTTCTAACAAAATAATGATGGGATACATCTGAGATAGGTGAAGTATGTGAGATACAGGTATGCATTTTTCATTAATGTAAAAAATGGGAAGAATTCCAGGGTGTTTTCCATCAATGACAAAGGGGGAGATTGTTGGCATGGTGTCCTAATAGGTTTTCATTGATGCAAAACCACATTAATGATAAAATTAATGTTATAGGATGATGTTCATGATGATGTATGTGGTTACTAACATGATGGTTCAGATGTTTATCAGTTGTTACAATTGGGATTCTAGTGATGCATGTGCTTGCTCTTGGAAGCCCATACAGGTGCCTATGAGGTGTAGCTTGAGTGTGAGATTCTTGGATGCTTGGGAATAATGTTGGCATGATTCTAGCATGATTTGAGGGTTCTTGAGCACTCACATTAGTGGCATAGTGTAGGTACAAGTTGATTCATCCATGTTACAGGTGTTCATTAGGAGTAGGTATGAACTAGCTATGAGGTGTGATAGAGTGGATTGGAGACATTTAATCTCATAGAAGCATGAAATATAGGTATATCATGGCATATGAGGTATGTTTAGGTCATTTTCACGAGGTTACTTGTTCAATTATTGCATTATTTCAATTGGCCCTAGTTGTTACTATGAGGATCTAACATGCATGCATATGTAAGTATTAATGACTGGAGAGATTGGGATATGAAATTGAGTGGGGATGTTCTGATAATTGGATATGTTATAGGGGTGATTGAGTGATGCTCTCAAAAAAATTTCGGGTGCTCATGTTGGGTATTTTGTCAGATTGATTTTTTTTTGTAAGACATGGTCAAGAACAGGTGAAAATCAAGCTTGAAATTGAAATCCTGATGATCGTTGTGAATAGTGTGCTTTGAATTGGGACCTTAGTCTTTAAGGTATGATTCTAAGTTCTTAGTTTATAAGGTTTATTTTCAAAAATAATGAGGTCATTTGATCATCATGATTTTTTTATAAACGAATATTAAGAATGCAAGAGGTTGTTTAAAACCCCAAACTAGGGTTGGGCAGTGAAAGAAAATAAAGTCTACTGACTGCGACCAATTTTGATTGTAACTTACAAATGTTATGATGGGATGTTGTATAAGAATCCTCTGTATTTCCATAAATGTATTATTGAGGTCATAATGCTTTGATATGTGGTCCCCACCTGGAAACATAGCAGTTTTTATCAGTTTTAAAGATGAACCGTTTCAAGACAGTCTAGTCCAAAAGGAGTAGCTTTGAAAATTGATGGGTGAATTATTATTGGAAGTTTTTATTTTGTCCATAATTTTTATTTTTAGGAAAATTCCATGTAATTTCATGGTGTTTTCAAGTCCAAACAGGTTGACTAGTCAAAGGGTAAGTTTTGGGATCTCAAATAGTAGTCTTGAGTCCACTGAACAATTGAGCCTAACTTGAGTACATGTGGAGTTTTGAGATCTTCTTAAAGTTTTTTTAAAATTAGATTAAGATTATTTAAAGCTGATATATTATTGAACCCTAATGATGAGTTAATTTTTCATGGTTTTCATGGCATTATTTAATAAATAATTATTTTGACAGTTCAGGACAGGATCTGTTTTGGTGAAAGTTTGATACTATTTGAAGCTGATTGTTGGATTGTTTTGATGAGTCCTATTACCTATAAAGTGAATAGGATGAATTTGGAATCCAAAATAATCTATTTTTAGGTCTTTAATCCTTATAATTTGATTTTTATGAGCTAATCTTTGTAAATAACATTTTTGGTAGGTTGATCCTGGTTGAAGGAAAATGTTGTTTTGGTTTGAAGATTGATTTCATGACTTCTTACTATCAATTTTATTATAAGTTTTATACAGGTTTGGAAATTTATTTTTGAGTTTTCACATGGCATGTTTTGGTTGAGTAGAAGTGATTTTATGCTCAGATGAATATTTTCCAAGGTGTTGAAGGAATTGCAAGAAACATCTATTTTGAGAAGTACAAAGAGCTTTGGCCTAGTAAACCGAAATAATTAATTGGATGATCTAAATACTGACCATATATGATTTTTAAATGTTATTTTACAAACATTATTATTATTTTTTATATCTAAACAAAATAGTTTTGGGATTAGAGATTTTTGTTTTATCCCAATGCAAGGGCCCTTGTGCCCCGACTTTTTTTTTTTAGATTTATTGGTGTCTTTTACATGTTGTTGGATTTGACAGTGATCGGCATCGGTCAGGAAGTGACCGACATCGGTCAGAAAGTGACTTAGGTCAGTTATCAACCACCATGGGTCAACTGACTGACATCGGTCAGGCATTGACCGGACACCCGGTCAGGCAGTAACTGACATCGGTCAACCTATGCAATGGTGATTTGTTTTTTGGCGAGAATTAGAATAAATATTTTTCTTTAAAGATGATTTCTTGATTGTAAAAGCATAGTTAGTTTCCCAGAATAGATATATATGCATGTATGCATTGTATGAGGGTATGAGAGAAGAAAATAGCAATTGTTTTGCATGTTAGTTTTCTTGGTGAGAAAGAAAGAGTAGCTGAGTGAGGGAAAAATATTGAACATCCTGTGAGGTGTTGGAAGACAACATATCTTCATTGTATTTCCTCTGTAAAGCACTGAATAATAATATTGGTCATTTCTTGGTGGACGTAGCCCACACTAGGTGAACCACGTTAAATCTGGTGTTATCTTTCTCTTGTTTATTTTATCTTCTGGTTTATTTCCACATTCATTGCTTGTATGCTTTATCTGATTTTAGATCTGTGCAACATTGTTATATGGTTTAACCCCAACAACTGGTATCAGAGCTTTGTTTGGAGGTTTTGTGTGTTGACAAGATTTACTCACAGAGGGTTTTTGATTGAGTGGGAGCATAACAATGGCAGAAGATAGTAAATACCGAGTAGAGAAATTTGACAGTCATAATTATCAACTATGGAAGATGCAGGTGGAGGATTATTTGTATCAGAAGGATCTATACTTACCATTGGATGAGCATGCACAACCAGACATGATGACTGATGAAGAATGGAAGGTTCTTGATAGAAAGGCTCTGGGATCTATAAGATTGAGCCTGAGAGAATCATTAATTTAGAATTTTACAGATGCAAAAACCACGGTAGAGTTGATGAAATATTTAGAAAATTTGTATGAAACTCCTAGTGCTTCGAATAAGGTTTATTTGATGAAAAAATTTAATTCTAAGATGCAAGAAGGTGGATCTGTATCTAATCATTTGAATGATTTCTAGTCTATTGTAAATCAATTAAAATTGGTAGAAATTCCATTTGATGATGAAGTGAAAGAACTTTTATTCTTATGCTCTTTGCTAGATAGTTGGGATAACTTGGTAATGGTTGTTAGTAATACAACGTCTGCTTCTAAAGGTTTGAAATTTGATGATGTGGTTAGTGTAATCCTTAATGAGGAAATACATAGGAAAATCTCAGGAGAAGCATCATCTGGAAACACTTTAAATGTAGAAAGCAGGGGAAGATATAAGGAGAGATCATCAAAGAGAAAGAAGAATGGGAGATCAAAGTCAAGAAATGGCAGATCTAGATCCAAGTACAGAGATTTACTTTGTTGGAATTGTGGAAAGAGAGGACACGTAAAGAAGGAGTGTTGGTCCAAGGAAAACAAAGAGAATACATCAGACAAAGGTAAAGAGGAAAAGGTTGCAAGTGAGGTAAAGCAAGATGCCCTTATTCTCTCCTTGGATAATAAATTAGAATCTTGGGTTTTAGATTCTGGAGCTTCTTTCCATGCTACCCCTAATAAGGGTTATTTCAGAAATTATGTTCAGGGTGATTTTGGACAAGTTTATTTAGGAGATGATGAGCCATGCAATATTACTAGTAAAGGTGATGTTCATCTAAAGTTGCAGAATGGAAATCCATGGGTATTGAAATATGTGAGGCATGTGCCAAGCCTCAAGAGAAATCTAATATCTGCAGGGAAACTAGGTGAATCTGGATGCGTGGTTACATTCACAGCCAATTCTTGGAAGGTTACCAAGGGATCTCTTGTTGTGGCAAGAGGTAAGAAGGTAGGAAATTTATATCTGTCTACCTGTGTTACTAATTCCTTTTCTATGCTATCTACTACAGATTCAGATGCAACCATGTGGCATAATCAGCTAGGCCATATGAGTGAAAAAGGAATGCAGATCTTAAAGGCTAAGGGTAAGTTATCATATTTGAAACAATTAGATCTTGAATTTTGTGAGCATTGCATATTTGGAAAGCAAGAAGAGAGTGAGATTTCTCAAGGTTGGGTCAACAAAGAAGGAGCAGAAATTGGAGCTTGTACACTCAGATGTGTGGGGACCAGCTCAGGTAGCTTCTATTGGAGGATCCCAATATTATGTGACTTTCATTGATGATGCCACAAGGAAGGTATGGATTTATTGTATTAAGCGTAAATATGATGTTTTTGAGACTTTTAAAAGGTGGAAAGCCCTTGTGGAAAATGAAACAAACTTAAAATTAAAGTGCCTTAGATCTGACAATGGTGGTGAGTACTGCAGCAAGGCTTTCAATGATTATTGTTCAGTGAATGGAATACGAAGAGAAAGAATGGTTCCTAGAACTCCATAGGAGAATGGAGTTGCAGAAAGAATGAACAAAAAAATCATGGAATGTGCTAGAAGCATGAGGATACATGTCGGTTTGCCTTTGAAGTTTTGGGTAGAAGTAGTGGATACAACAGTGTACTTGATCAACCATGGGCCTTCAACAACACTGGATGGTGGAATACCAGAAGAAGCTTGGTCTAGAAAAGAGGTAGATTTTTCTTTTCTTAGAGTTTTTGGCTCAGAAGCTTTTGTGCATGTTGATAGGGAAAATAGGAAGAAGTTGGATGCTAAATCTAAGAGATGTACTTTCATTGGTTATGGCTCTGGTGATTTCAGATATCATTTTTGGGATTTAGAAGATTCTAAGATTGTTAGGAGTCATGACATTGATTGGAATGAAAAAAGAATGTACAGGGATCAGGTTTTGGTGCCTAAACATGAACAGGTTGATGAGATTTTGAAGGAAAAATAATTTTCAGATCTAAAACATACATCCACAGACACCAACATCGGTTCTACAGAAGCCGGTGCTGGCCAGGCTAACCGGTATCAGTAGACATGATCAAGTTCATAACAAACAACTAATGGAACCAGTGTCAGTACTCCTCATACTGGTGGCAGTGAGGTAACCGCAGTCATTCAGACAGAGGAACCATGATCGGTTACAGAAAAATGGTCGGTATCAAGAGACCAACATCGGTCACTGATAGAGATTGACATGAATGTGCAACAGGCACAGAATGAGCCCTAGACACCCCAGATCTCAGTGAGAAGGTCACAAAGAGTAAGTAGACCTCCAGAGATATTTTCACCTTCCTTTTCTTATTTATTATTGACTGATAGTGGTGAACCAGAAATATTTGAAGAAGCAATGCAGGTAGATACCCACATGCAGTGGGAGCATGGCATGGATGAGGAGATGGACTCCTTGGAACAAAATCAGACATGGGATTTGGTCAAGTTTCCAGCAGGTAAGAAAACACTACAGAACAAATGGGTTTACAGGATCAAGGAAGAAGAGGGTGGACTGAAAAGGTACAAGGTGAGGCTTGTGGTAAAGGGATTTGCACAGAAATTAGGTATTGAATTTGATGAGATTTTTTCTCCTGTAGTTAAGATGACTTCTATTCGTACTGTTCTAAGTTTGGTTGCAACAGAATATTTGCATTTAGAACAACTTGATGTTAAGATGACTTTTCTTCATGGTGATTTGGAGGAAGAGATTTATATGCAGCAACCACTTGGTTATGAAGTCAAGGGTAAGGAGAAACTTGTGTGTAGATTGAAAAAGAGCCTATATGGGCTCAAGCAAGCTCCAAGGAAATGGTATTTGAGATTTGACAGTTTTATGCATGAATATGGTTATATGAGATGTGAATCTGACCATGGTGTTTATCTTAAGAAGCTTGAAAATGGGAGCTATGTTATTTTGTTACTGTATGTGGATGATATGTTGATTGCAGGATCTAGTATGCAGGACATTGGTAAACTTAAAGAAAGGCTAGCTCACACATTTGCAATGAAGGATTTGGGAGCTGTAAAGAAAATCCTTGGCATGCAAATTCACCGAGACAGGAAAAACAAGAAGTTGTATTTGTCTCAGGAGGCTTATATCAATAAGGTGTTGGAAAGGTTTAACATGCAAGATTCAAAACCTGTTAGTACACCTATGGCTGGACACTTCAAATTGAGAAAATATCAGTGTCCTTCATCACATGAGGAGGTTGAGTACATGACACATGTTCCCTATGCTTCAGCAGTAGGAAGTCTTATGTATGCCATGGTTTGTACTAGACCAGACATTGCACAGGCAGTGGGAGTTGTGAGCAGGTTTATGGCTAATCCAGGTAAAGAACATTGGAAATAAGTCCAATGGATTCTCAGGTATTTGAGAGGGACATCCGGCATGGAGTTATGCTATGGAGGGTCAGATACTTCTTTACATGGCTATGTTGATTCAGATATGGCTAGAGATTTGGATGGCAGGAGGAGCACCACTGGATATGTTTTCACAGTAGGTGGAATGAATAGTTAGCTAGATTTTGAGATTGCAGAAGGTTGTGGCTTTGTCTACTACAGAGGTAGAGTATGTTGTAGCTACAGAAGCTAGCAAGGAGATGATATGGATGAGTAGGTTCATGGAAGAGTTGGGTAAGGAGAAAGAGGATTGTAGATTATACAGTGATAGTCAGAGCGTGATCCATCTGAAAAGAACTCAACATTTCATTCAAGAACAAAACACATTCAGTTGAGGTATCACTTCATATGGCAGGTGTTGGAGGATGGGAAGCTGAAGTTAGAGAAAATCCATACAGATGAGAACCCTGCAGATATGCTAACAAAGTCCATTGGTAAAGGAGAAGTTGGATCTTCACTCCACTTCTGTTGGTCTTCGAGTTTGAGACTTGAAGAGGAAGAAATGGGCCAAGGAAAAGGATCCAAGGATGGTGATGTACAGTACAGTGCAACAATTGATCTCCAAGTGGGAGATTGTTGAGTGTGGAGCTTAATTGCTTCACAAAAAGCTTGTTTTTACATGTTGTTGGATTTTATCAGTCAGTGACCGGAACATTGTCAAGGTGACCATGGTTAGGTAGTGACCGATCATCGGTCATTATCAACTAGTCAGGTAGTGACCAGCATCGGTCAGGTAAGTGACCAACATGGGTCAGGTAGTGATCGACATCAGTTACCTGTGTGACGGTGCTTTGTTTTTTGGCCAAGAATTAGAATAAATATTTTTCTTTAAAGATGATTTCTTGATTGTAAAAGCATAGTTAGTTTCCCATAATAGATATATATGCATGTATGCATTGTATGAGGGTATGAGAGAAGAAAATAGCAATTGTTTGCATGTTATTTTTCTTGGTGAACAAGAAAGAGTAGCTGAGTGAGGGAAAAATATTGAACATCCTGTGAGGTGTTGGAAGACAACAGATCTTCATTGTATTTCCTCTGTAAAGCACTGAATAATAATATTGGTCATTTCTTGGTGGACATAGCCCACACTGGGTGAACCACATTAAATCTGGTGTTATCTTTCTCTTGTTTATTTTATCTTCTAGTTTATTTCTGCATTCATTTCTTGTATGCTTTATCTGATTATAGATTTGTGCAACACTATTATATGGTTAAACCCCCCCCTGATTGTGAAACTAAATAATGTTTTGCAAAGGGGTGTCTTCCATGGTGACCATATGTATGCATGCTATATTTAATATCATTAGTCAAGGATTAGACACCAAGTAAATATTAGCCTCAAGTACCCTTCTTATTATATGAAGATAATAAACTTGCACATTTCTAAGAATATAAACTTCCTTTTGTTAAATTTCACAACTTCAATTTTCCTCTAATCTTTCCTTATACAATCGAACTAAGCCTGTCCAGGATCAAGGATTTTAGGATATGTATTCATATTACCTACTCATTAAACCTAAATATGTTTGAATTTTCAGGCAGTAATTTTCCACAATTAAAGGGGTTTCCAAAGTTTCACAAGCCTTCAAATAAAGATAAATGCTCTTTCCTTGAGTAACTAGGTCAAGAAGGTATTAGGTGATAGGACTGAGATAGCCTTTAAAAATGACAGTCAATTGTCAACAGCCTACATTCATTGCTGAATCTGGGATAACATAAAAATTATTATTAAGATATATAAGAGAGAGCTTCTAAAGATATTAATTAGGAATTTATGATCATAATTTGAAGGTTTAAGGCTTCCAATATTACATTCCCTAGCCATGAATCATTGAAATCTTCGTAACTCGGTAGAAGCAAATATTTGGAAAATTACACATAAGATTTAATTTTAGGGATTTGAAATCCATTACACCTTAAGAGTCTTGAAGGTTCTTCAAATACAATTTTAAGGGTCCTCTGAAGTTAACATAGCTCAAGAGTTCTTAACTAAAAAACTGTACATTTGAGAATCCATGGAATTTCTATTCCAAGTGACTAATAGGTTAATGAGAATTTTCTCAGTCTCCCAAGGTTGGATGGTAAATATCTTACCCACAGTAAGTAGTGATTCATCACATGCAATTATATTCCTATCTATTTAAAAAGATTCAATTAGTTGCATTTTCCCTTAAATTACAAATTATGTTTACTTAAGGATCTTAAAAATACAAGTTTATTCTATAAATCACAAATGGGTAGTAGAAGTATCTTAGATTTTAACATAAGTCACTAGTCCTAACCATTATCCCCTTGAATGGGGTACATTTCCTGACCCACATTTAAAATTCATGGAATTATATTTAATAGGAACATTTCCTTTTTAAACTCTCCCAAAATTTTAAAATTCACTAGCTTGCATTTCCCCTTAAATACCATGTATACCTAAACTTAATAAGGTATATTAATCTATATCCACTAAAATGAAGATGATCTTGGAAAAAATGTCATCTCATAATTTTGCACAACCTCCAATCTTACATGTGAGGTTAGTGATGGAAGGAGATAGATGACCTCAACTTATTTTAAAGAAATCAATTAGTAACTGGATTACTTATCTCTAAATAGGCATTTCTATAGTTTCAATAGTCAATCAAACATGATTTTCCTTTATTCCATTCACCTATCTATTGTCACAAGCATGAGATTGTCATAGAGCTCCAACCAATCTCATTTGTCTATGGTCACTATACAAAAACTATCAAAATATCTCACTTTGTCAATCCCAACTCTACAAATTTTGAGCAGATGTGTTGATCTCTCAACCTACTGTTACAAATTTATACTATAATATATCTTCAATTGCACACATACACTCAATTAACCATTTACAAAATTAGTATAAATTTTTTCATAAATTTTTTCACCAGCCGTAATCTCTCTTTGGATCATTGCATGCATAGAATGTCCATCAACATTTAACATGGCACATGAATGTTTCACACAATTATAAGAATACATACACACAAGAACATTACTATTTTCTTCCTTGAAGCTTCAAAATGATTCTCATTCGAATGGGATATGGAGTGTCGAAAAAATACATTACCCTTCTTAATACCCTTCCTTCATCTAGTTAGATTGATCCATTCTTGGTTTTTTAGGTCAGTTACAACATAGTTTATGACTTGAATTCACCTTTGGAGTTTGTTACTTTTACCTAAAATACCTTCAATTTGCATGAAATAGCTCCTTTTAGGACTTGCTATCACACTAGAGATGACCTAATTGGTCAAGTACCCATTTTCTAAGAAGTTCACTGCTCCAACAAGCTATTACGAATTTCTCCAAGCTTCAAGAATGCATTACTAACATCAAAAAATCAAGCCAAAATGGCTCCTCAATTTCAAATTTGACATTTGGAGGGAAAATGCCTTTTTGAAATGATAAAAATCCTAGACACTAATAAAGACAACTAATGACACCTAGTGACCTCTAGGATCCTACTATCAACTTCACAAGAAAAAAATGTCTTCATGAATTATTTATGGATATAGAGTTATGCTCTTGTATTAGTTAGAAATAAGAGGGAGAGGATGGCAGAAATTCTTTTACGGTCTCTAATGGAAATTCCATCCTTTTAGAAAAATTGACCCAATATACTTACACTGTGGAACCACAAAAATGTATTTCTTAGGGTTTAAGGACACTCTAAATTCTCTGCATCTCTAAAAATGGCGTCTCCAAATGCTTACATGTGATATTGGCCATGCTTTGAGAAGAATGTGATATTGTTAATAAATAGATAAGGATGAATTGATTGACGAGTCTAGATAAAATCAATTTCCATTTCCCTTTCAAATAGTGGCACAATACATTTTATAAACAATAAGGATTTTTTTGGTATGCATATGTTCCCCACTTGGTTATAATGTGGTTTTATATTGATCCTCATCTCTTATCTTAATCTGATTGAATCCTAAGTAGCCATCAAGCATAGAGAATCTTTTATATCTCCACCACTCTCTACAATTTGTTCCATAGATGGGAGCTTGTTGATAGTGATATTTCAAAGATGCATTCTTCAAATCCCTGAAATCCACACAGAGCCTTATCTATCCATTCTTTATCTACACCGGGACTAACTTCACCACTCAAGAGGAGTATTTAATGGGGAATATAATTTTTGACTAAGATGAGTTTAAATAACTCCTTCCTCATGAGAGGCTCAATCTTGGGATTGAATGGTATTTGTGACTTCCATCTAACTAGCTTGGCCACGTACGGATCAAGATCAATGGCATGTTGAGAAATGTTGGGGTCAAAATCAATAATATCACTCTTAACCCCATGAAAATATCATCCACTAAATCTCTGAAACAAGGAATTCAAAAGCTTGTTCTTCCTTTTGATCACATATCCTTTCTAAGCAGAAGCTTTACCTTGTGCAATGGTGACTGGATTGCAGTTTCTTAGACCGTGGATATTTTTTTGTTTCCTTTTATCTCATCGTCAGAATTGAAGATGTCCTCAAGAGTTATCAATGGCTTGGGTAGCTTGTTTTTCCACAACTGAATGATTTGATATTCATAACTTTCATAGACAAATTGCAAGCTAAAAGAGAACTCAACCTTATTTTGTATGAATTGGACCATTTTTTTTGGTACATCATTCTCAAAACTCAATTTCCAATACGATAGATCATTGATAAAAAATGGATGGTATTACAACCATTATGCAATGTTGTTTTCCTTGGACAAGGTATTCACACGAGAGAGAATTGAGAGCCATACAATTTCCATTTGATTTGTTTCCTTATTCTACTTCTGCAACACCACATGAGGGTTAATGAGCTTTGAAAATTTCTAGAGATCCAAAACTCGATTCCTATAGGATCTCAAAAGCTTTTTCCCCCCTAGTTTGTAGCCACACATCTCCCTCTGACTTGGTGAATGAAAATTCAGTATCTCACAAATTTCACGTTGTAGATATTTCATTTATCTACTTTCTGCAATGAAAAGACAATGAATCAACACCTTTCTGCTCATATTTCTGCCACATTAACTTTGAGCATGAAAAATATATCCTATAAGTAAAGAATAATTTATTTTCCATTGGGTAGAAAATAAATACACCAACCTCAAATTTGTTCCTACATCCTTGAGTTGTCAAAGAACATCTTCCATAACCCAAAAGTATCATTGTCTTCTTCCTTGTACTGTATGGGGATAGTGAAATTATCCTCATGGATGCAATAAGTTCCCAAATAGTTTCCTAGAACCTATGGTTATAAGGGTCAAATTCATAATGATCTTTAGTCCATTCATCTAACATGAGATTAGGAACTGAAGACTAATGAATCTCATTGTTTCAGTGGATTCATGATCACTACTTCTTATTGGAACATGCAATTTGCATTAACATGACTAAGATCATAACCTTCCACATGAAAAATTGAGATATGTTCAGCTTTAATTATAAACCTAGTTCCATACGTTGTCCTTAGGAGCATATACAACCAATCTCAAGAAATTTTTCTTTCCCACCTTGGCTACAATGAAATCTTTAGAGAGGCAGAGGATATGTAAACAAAGGTGGAAATGGGCAATCAGAGATATGTCATTAAGTTATTTTTTGGATTAGGAATCATGAAGATTTGATTCCAGTTTCTTGATTACACCCAAGACTTGCACTGTTGATCCATCAAGCCATAAAACACCTTTTAAGGTTGGACTGTGGGCTCAATTCCTAAGATATGTTAATATCTTCTTTAGAATTACTGAAGTATTGACACCAGAGTCTATCATGCAGTTATGTAGGTAGGTGTTTTCTCCAAATGATGAGAGAGATGTAATAGGGAGGATGCTTGATAACTAAACTTACTTGTTACTCTCATTGGGCTGAAAAATGTTGACCACGAAATATGTTGTGTATGATAGGTTCTAAAGGTAGGAAGTTGCTTCAAGGATTCTTGCAAGAGATCCCTTTGAGATGGAACATTTAGAGCATCCCACATTAGTGGGTGCTCAAATTTTTCCTTTTCATCTGTTCCATAATGTTGAGGGGAATATACATGATTAACTAAAAATTAAATATAGATCACTATACGGTAGTTAATATATGTCTAATGTAAATAAATGTAAATACAATAAAGTAAAGAAGCATATAAATGATCTAAGAAACTAATAAAATAAAATACTAAACCCTAATGTGTAAGAGAGAAGAGGAAAGACCTTAGTCAACTAGATACAGAGATGCTCGTGGGAGACTATGTCACAGAGGTGACGGGAAAATCAAAAAGCAGGAACGATTGTGTCGAAGCTCCGAAAAGGATGGATCTAGAGTATCTAGCTAGACTGGAGCACCTAGAGAGGGACTGGGGCACCTATGGACACTCTGGTCTACAAAATAGGCGCCTTGGTCCGTGTAAAAGCTATGAAATCTGAGTCTTCACAGGTGATGGGTAGGTGGTCCAAAACCCTCATTGTTGTCACATCATTCAGCTTCATAGTATTGCCCCAGATGTCATAATCCATATATGATGATATAAAGACTACAAAAGTATTACCAAAAGGAAGTATCAAAACCCTAAAAAAATAAAATGAAAATGAATGGGTCAGACTGACCTTAGCTACCACAACAGTGGGCTTACTAACTAAGTGTTGCACTACATTTTAGACCCAAATGTAGTTTTGGTGAGTGTGTGCATAATGTGCCCTAGGTGCTCTTGTGTCATTCACACTTTGTGAAGTAGCGAAATAACTAGATGTAGAAAATTTAATAGAATGTGTACATGGAATAGAATAGAATCCTTCCCCTATGAAGTGTGTGATGCAGATGACCTAGCCTTGTGCCTTGTGATGGAGCTATATGGATGCAAGTGATCTCCAATGTAATAGATGGATGCAACTCTAGGTGGATGATAGTAGTGACTAGTCCTTGGTCCCTCATTATGGTCTCATAACTTTATATTTATAGGGTTCTCTTGATCTAATTTCATAATTAACCCTGAAATGGCCAACCACCAAAATGATAAAGATAGTTGAAACAGCTAGAAAGATCCCAAAAAGTGGCAGGAAATTCATAAAAGGATTAGGGCACCCTTGGTGGGACTAGGGTTCCCATAGGTGCCCTAGTACTAGCATGGGCACCCCAGTTGAGGATAAAATAACACAAATTGATAAAAGGCTGACTGGGCATGTGGGTCTAAAATTTTGGGAATGATGAAATAAAATAAGTGAAGATGGCTAAAAGACGGGGGTTAATTAATACTTTCTTCACTCAAGAACCTTCTAAATAGTAGTATGAAATGTTGATAAATAATATCTAAAGTGCATGATTTTGTGACTACATTTTCCCCCACTTTATGTTGGTGAGCAAAAATCTTGGTAACATAAAGTAGATAGAGATGCATACTTGATGTCCATGAATATTGTAGAAGAAAGCATGGTGAAAAGGACTAGATAAAGTGTGGAGTAACAAAAATATGATGGAGTGTGGAAACTAAAGATGAAAATGTGTAAAAAAATGTGATGAGAGTGAACCTATGGTGGAAATGTGTGTGTAGCTATTGATAATGTGTACCTACATGGTTAGTAAAGTGTGTGTTATCGCAAAATTTTGTTGTTGAAGTTGTTGTTGTTGTTTCTTAGCCCCCATTTGACTGTTTGTTTCTCATACGACCGGATCTGCAAGGAGAAAATGATCAAGTAGTCAAATATGTATGTATGCATGTGTAAAAATGCAATGTAAAAGACACATGTAAAATTATGTAAATGTGAAATACGCAAATTAAAATTGTAAATGGAACATGTGCACTGATCCATGTCGAGAGAAAGAGTGTAGAAGGATATCCTATACTGTGGGGGTTTCTTGGGTGATCTGACGCCATAGGCCGAAGAAGTATAGGGAGGAAATGCTTTGTGTCCTCCAACCTTTAACTGCTTCCCTGAACTGTGTGTGAAGAGATCTTTGTATTGTCCTAGTTTTTTGGGTGATCTGACGCCAGTGGTAGAAGAAGTATTGGGTGGAATTCCGCTATATCCTCCAACCTTTAACTATTCCCCACAATGCTAAGGACACCATGTCCTGTAAAATCCTTTTGTGTATGGATTTTGTAGACTTGATCTGAACTCACTCATTGTATGTAAACCCATAAAGCCAAGGGCTGAAAGTGCATTGAACTGAACCAGTGTAAATGTGATTTGTAGATGTAAAACCCTAAATGATGCCCCACTCTTTAGGGGCACATGCAAGTTCACTGATAGGAGAATGTTGCCCCAAAAGAGGACCAACCACATGAAATCTATAAATCTTCCCTGCAGGGGGAAGGGAATGCACTTGGTAGAAACAAAGGCATGCAAAAACAAGGATGGCTAGATAAAGACAAAGTGTTATTACGAACAAATCATGCATGTAAGAATAATGTGTAATCTACAAACAATGTATAAAAGCTACCAAGAAAAGTTGTGTAAACATGCAATAAGAAGAAAAGTAAGCCACAAAAAGCAGGATGTAAACATTGGACATCACCCATGATGTCATAAGACACACAAGGCCATCATTTCCGCAAAAAATAACAAAGTGTGCACACCAAACATAGGGCAAAGCCATACAAGTAACAAACAAAGAGAAAAATGTAACAAACAAGTATGGAAGTAAATATCTCTAAGAAAATAACAAATGTCATGAACATGAAATCACTCAAAATTAGCATGTTGCAATATAACGAGTATGTAAAAAGTGTGTAGAAATAACCAAGTAATGTAAAGTGTTAAGTACAAAATGAAAAAATAACACATCTATGAGAGATGAATGTGGATACCCCTATCGACTAGTGTAGGAAGGGTAGAAGGCGAGCATCCATGTTGCATGTAAATACTTATATCTGTGATCATAACTAGACCAAGAATGAATGTGCATGTGTAGTATGATATATATAATGACATATAAGTAAGCTAATCTACATGTGTAATAAATGTGAGTAATGAACATGAAAAACACTAGTAAACAAGAGTAAAGCAACCATAATAATGCAATATGTTGTGGATGGATGGAATGGAATGGAAGATGGAATGATAGGAGCCATGTTCCCCTTGAATGAATGGGAATGTATGAAATGAGGTTCATTTTTTTTTCCCCCTCAATAGTCAGGAATGAACCGTAAACAAGAGTGCATCATCAGGAAATGGTCAAAGTGTGTGTTGTGTCTAATGTGTTGTGATGAATGTGTATGTTTAGTGATGAGATGTAACCTAACGATGATGTGTGCATGAAACCTATATCCGAAGAATATATCACAACCAGATGAACATATAAGTGATGATTTAACCTAAGCATATATCACTATGAAGAATGATGATGAGTGATGATTTAGCCCTAAGCCTATATCACTACAAGATGAGAAGAGGGAGTGGTGATGTAACCTAATGTGTATACCACTATAAAATGATATAATAGGTGAAAATTTATCCTAAAGCATATGTCACTAGGCTAGAAATTTCATGTGATTAAAGATCGAATACTAAATGTGTGATGAGTGTAAGGTCCATTTGATTTGTAAACCCTCAGCAATCGAGTATGGATCGAGGAACTAAAGTGCATCATAGGGTAGTGAGTACAATGCATAGAAGGTGATGTAGTATATATAATGATGATATATGACCATACAATGAGTAGAATATGTAATGCACATTTGATGGGTAGATATAATGTAGATGTGTAGAATGCAAGTATTATGTGGATGACATAGTAGTATGAAATGTGTAGATCTATAATTGATGTATGATGAAGACTAGTTGATGTAACATGTAGCATAATAAAGATTTTGTATGCATGAATAACAACTATAATGTACTAGTGTATGTCAGCTTAATATGTGAATAGATATAGTGTGTAAGTTCTATAGTGTAGTGTGTGGGGTTCATGTGTAGTAATCCCTCAATATTTGAAGTGTGAACTGAAGCAGAAGAGTGTGTCATTGGGTAATGGTCGATGCTTGAAATGTGATGATGAATTCCTATATGAAAATTTGAAGATGATATAAGGTGATTTGGGAGAATGTATTAGATGTTATGCTCCCCAAAGTATAGGATAGAGAAATATGACTATGGGTCACTATCAAGGAGATCATCATTGTTCATGATTGAAACCTACTAGAGCAACATTGGAAACTTGATAAGATATAGAATGAGGAGGGTCATATAAGGACCTATTACAACAGAGTGTGTACACATTCATTGCATACTCTTCATCAGTAAAAGCAATCGGTGGGAAACCATGAGCATGCCAACGAGAGATGTTTGGAATGTAAAAGGGATAAGAATAATTATGAATAGAGACATTGACAGCAGGCATAGGAAATGCCAGTAAAGAGTGATGAACATCTATTATACCGCTAATATAGTCAAATGTACCAAACTAAACACAAAAACCTTGAAAAACCCAAATGAAATTGATACCTGATGGACAAGATCTGAAGATGCAGACGGATAAGGAAGCCGATGTAGATGAAGATGGGCGCACACGAGTAATTCCGCACAGTAGATCCGAGTAACCTGCGAGACACCAATGCTTGACAGAAAAATACCACGTTAAAAGGTATTTAGGTGGACTACCCGAGAGGTGGGTCCGGGAAATGATAAGCTCCCTCGGCGGATGTCAGTCCACGTTTTCAATTAAGAAAAGAAGCATACATGATAAGAGATGTACGTGATAGGAGCTAAATTTTCTGATTGCAAAGTAATAAGCATAGAATCTAAACAGCAGACAGAAAGTACAGACAGAAAACAGGAAACTATGCAAACAATGCCGGATTTGTGTTACCTGTGTCTTTTTACCTGCCTACAGGGATGATCGGCGTCGACTGGGTAGAATCAGCGTCGACTGGTTCAGATCGGCGTCGATCCGATGCAACGTGCACGAAGCGTCGACTGGGTAACATCGGCATCAACTGGAGGCAGATTGCCAATCAATCTGCTGGACTGTGCGATAAGCTTCGAGAGATACTGACAAGGCTCCACCTGGTCTGCTAGATGCAGCCGAAGTTGGCAGAGTCACTGGAGAAAGAGTCACTAGATGATAGATGGTGGTGTGCGAATGCTGATGTGATACAGAGACAGAGTAACGGTGCTCCTCTTAGGGATTGATTCGGATAAGATTCACTTTCACTAATTTGATATAGATTAATGCTAAGATTGATGTCTCGGAACTCACAACCTGTATCTCTCTCGCTCTCTGTTCAATGCATAAGTGCTTCCTTTTTTTGTCTGCTCACTTTTTCTCTCGTTCGTGGTCTCTTTTTCGGTCTAACCTAGAACTGAGTTCTAGGACTTACTATTTGTAATTGGTGCCAACCAAGATTAAATCAGCGTCGTTCCTAGAAAATTGGCGTCGACCGAGTACCGATCGGCGCCGATCACGGAATAGACTCCCGAAATGGCCAAACGGGAGCGATTTCTGGGAAAGATGAGAGTGATCCTATCTTCCGAAGTACGGGAGATATCCCGCGACTTGCTTTGGGAGGCGGAGAAATAGGGGGGGATATATAGATAAAATAGATATGGGGTAGATAAGTGGTTAGGATATATGTAAAGAAGGTGTAATTAAATAGTTAATATTTAATTACTCACGGGTAAGACATGATGGGGTGAATTAAACTTAGGAGTAGGTGTTTAAATCACAAAATGGATTAATATCTCCAAGGGGGTAGTTGGTGATATAAAACGTGCCCCAGGTTACCTGAGAAGATAAACAAATGTGAGGGACACTAAATTGAGTAACCAATTTTAAGTGTCTACATTTTTCCCCTTTTTGTCGAGTAACTTGCGATAAGCAAGGTTGTGAGACAAAAACAAGGAGGTGGAAGAAAGGAAGAAAAAGTGATGATGTGATCCCCCTCAAACTTGGGATGGGATGGGTGATAGAACAAACGATCCCAAGTTTGAAAAAGGTAGATGAAAACACGTAGGATGCCTCAGTCTGTATGTCTGGAGTAGATCGGATCATTAATGATGCACACACAATAAATAAAGAGGCAGCAACCTAAAGAACTCACATTAGTAGGGAAATCTAGATAGTCTTCTCATGAGACGACGTAAGTACCTACAGACCCATGAGCGGAAGGAGAGCTGCAAAATAGTCAGCCTCTAAAGAGAGACACATTGGTAGGGACAACTAGACGGTCTGCAAGGAAGACGACGTTAGTGCCTACAGACCCGTTTAACCCTAAGCGGCCGAAAAAAGCACGAGATGTCTCCACGCAAAGGGAACAAACTCAAAATGGACAAGGTACTATCGAAAAAAAAATGTGCCAAAAGGCAACATTCAACGCACAAGAATGATCAGATAGATAAGTAAGGCCACGCATCAACACTATGGCAAGCAAGATATGGAAAATTGGTGGTGATCACACTAATCGGCGCCGACTAAAAGTAAACGGCGTCTGACCCGAAAAATTGGCACCGCCTGTTTATCCAGGCACATATAAATATGCGAATGGAAAACGTAAACGATTTATTTTCAACATGACGATTGATTCAGAGAGAGATAGATTTGTGATTTGAACACAATGGAAGCCTCTGGGAGCGGACAGAAGCGCAGGAGGACACGACCTGGGGTAAGTGGTCATTCTTGAACCCACGTTTCTTATTATTTTATTTTTTGTTAGATTTTTTGTGCATGGGAGGCCAGGGTCTGGTTTACGTCCGGCTAGGCAGTCAGCGCCGATTGGTTTAATCGGCGTCGATTTGTTGTGGATCGGCGTCGATTGGTGGTGATCGGCGCCGACTTAAATGAACGACGCCGATTTTATTAAATCGGCGCCGATTGAAATATAGGCATTTTTAATAATTTACAAAATTGTTTATTTTTTGTGTAATACCCTATACTTAAAATATTGATTTACCTGTCTGAAAAGTTGGTGCAACAATTAGGTAACAAAAAAGAGGTTTTTGTTGAATGTACAAATAGGAGAAACTCCAGGGAATTTCAAAATGGAATCATTGATGGCTAAATACTGTCCTCAAACATAAAGGATGTTGAATAGGATGGTAACAAAAGTTGACGATCGTTAAATGATTAAAACAAGAATGTAAGATCAAAGAATTTTGGGCTTTTACTGTCCAAGTTAATGCCCAACTAAACACAAAAACCCTGAAAAACTTCCAAAAAAAATCGATACCCTGAGGATTCGTATCCTAAATTTAGATGGATGAGGACCCGATTTAGACAAGACGTCGCAACACTAGCAATTCGCCACAAATAGATCCGAATAACCTGAAAAAACACTGAATGCTTGAACCAAAAAAGACCACTTTAAAAGACTAATTTAAGCGGTTGGCTGCCCGAGAAGCGTGTCCGAGAAGCGATAAGTTCCCTCGGCGGTGTCAGTCCCACGTTTTCAATTTAAGAAAAACATCATGATCACAGATTTATAAAGGACTATATTTATTTTCTTGATTGGCAGTATAAGAATCTAAACAACCGGCTAGAAGTACAAAAATCGGGACGACTATGAAATAATGTCGGATTTGTGTTACTGTACCTTTACCTATCTGCAGAGAATAGTCGGTGTTCCGACATGGGTAGAATCGTGGCGTCGATTGAGACGGGGTGTCGGCGTCGTTGAGAGGATCGGCGTCGACTGTGGAGACCGAGGGGTCGAATCAATCTGGGACTGGCAACAAGATTCAGGAAATTGTAAGGGAATGTGTCGGCATGGAATGTGCCGAAGTTTGCGAGATAGTGGACAAGTCACTAGAGGATAGATGGTCGTTGACAGGGACAGATACGTTGCTCCTCTCAGGGAATTGGATTTGGACAAGGATCTGTCCTATCTAAGACAATTGATTGCTCAAATATTCTCTCTTTCTTCCTCACACCCTGTATCTCTCCTCGCCTCTGGTCTTGCGTAAGTGGCGCTGGCTTTTTTTTCCTGTTCACTTTTTCGCTCCATATCGTGATCTCTTTTCGGTCCCCTCTTCGGTTCCTTGAACTGATTTCGGACTTGCTTTATAGATCGGCGCAAACTCTATAAAATTCTGCGTCCGACCATATGGGTCGGTGCCGATCGCGGAAAAGACTCGCTTAGGTGGCCAAAATGAATCGAAAACGATAAGACTTTATAAACCTACTTACGGGAAAATATCCCGCTTTGAAGATATTAAAATCGATGTGATCCTTGATGATAATTTGGGGTGGATAAGTGTTCAGATGCATGGGAAGAAGCCGTAATTAAATATTTAATTTTAATCACTCATGGTAAGAATTTGATGGGTGATTAAATTTGGAATACAGTTATAAATCACAAATGGATAATACCCAGGGGAATAGTTGGTGACGTAACGTGCAACCGTTACCTAACAAGTAAAAAAAACGGATTAAGAGGGACACTAAATTGGGTAACCAATTTTAAGTGTCGACATTTTGCCCCGTTTTTGTCAATTAACTTGCGATAAAGCAATGTTATGAGACAAAACAAGGAGATGTAAAGATAAGATTTGTGGTTATGTGATCCCCTCCAACTAGGGATGGGATGATGAAGAACAAACGATCCCGAGTTTGAAAAAGGTAGATGAAAATGGCAGGATGCCCAGCTGATGTCTGGAGTAAGCTGAAATCATTGATGACGAATAGAAATAACAAAAAGGCACGCAACCTTAGGAAACTCACATTGGTAGGGAAAAACTAGCCGGTCTCCTCATGAGGAAGACGTAGTGCCTACAGGACCATGAGGGTAAGGAGAATGCAAAAAAAAAGGTCAGCATTATAGAGAGGAGACACATGGTAGGGACAACTAGACGGTCCATAAATAGACTACGTTAGGCTTACAGACCGTTTAACTCTAAGCTGCCAAAAAGTACAAGTGTTCCCACGCAAAGGGAACAAACCCGAAAGAGCAATGATATCGAAAAGATGTGCTAAAAGGCAAAATTCGCACACAACATGATCAGATAGATAAGCCAGCATCAACACTATGGCAAGAAGATACGGAAAATCGGCGTCGATCAAGAAATCGGCGCTGACCTAAATAGACCGATTAGCTAGATGATGAATAGATGTGATTAGATAGAAGTGATTGTGGTATAACCTGATAGATGAGGTGTGAATGAACTTGATGTACATGTGTTGATGTTGATTGATTGGATGATATAATGTACCTTGGATGTACCTTTTGGGGGATAGATTGATGGATGGATGATGTATAGATTAGATTATATGTACTTAGATGTAAATATTTAAATATGTTTGATGGATAAATAGATAGTGTGTTTGAGTATAGATAGATGTAATTTGTAATGAGAAATGAATAAAGATAGTGTTTTGATAGTAAGAGGAATTTTGTAGAAGAAATGGTGATTGAATTAACATGGAAATGTCAATTTAACAGGATGCAAAGAGCCAAAGATGTAAATGGAAAACAAACCAGTGACTTAGAGAGAAAGACACTCGGAAAAGAAGGGGAAAATGATAAGTCGGACTTCCAACCGACCATAGATAAAATCCAGATAAGGAAACCAAAAGACAAGATAAAGGGCCCTAATAAGATTAAAATAAACCTGACAACTAAATAGTCGCAAACAGATTGGATAGGAAATGGAAAGAAAAGTAAGTATCTTGTGGAATTTAAAGGGACCGGAATATATGTCATGATAGGAAAATAGGGATTCTCCATATGATCTGACAAAAAGGTCTAATCTCAGCTTCCTGATTTTGGACAGAAAAGCAAAACTGTCAAGGCACGGGAAGTTTGCTTGATATTTGGAAAGACTGATCGATGCGGGGGAAGTCTTCAGTGATGCTAAAAAGTGTAGAAACTAACTGGAAGGCTGATGATTACAAGAAGCCTTGAGTATTTCTTTGAGAAACAGTTGTCCTTCAAGGGGATGCGGTTGTATTTTGAATTTTAAATGATTAGCCATCCTTCGAGGGTATGGTCTATGTTCTTTTGGATTCAAGTAATAATATATATGGATAGAGCTGTCCTTCAGGGAATCATTCTATCTTTTGGATAGCATCTTCGTCTTCTTTTTCATTTTTTTTTTTTTTTTGAAATGTTTGAAGAAGCTGAAGTTTGAGACCTAGATAGATAAGATGAAGGGGAGGGAACATAGAGAAATTACTCATGCCCGGCAGATCCGATAAGATACGATACTTGGGACAGATGAAGTAGGTGATTCGGTATTCTACCAGAGGAGGAACAATCCAAAAGAAAACGCGCAATGAGTAGAGCCGCGATACTCATATTTAAGGTAAAAGAGGCAATGGCAGGAAGAGCACACAATTTCAATCACCCGAAAGTAGATGACCTGTTTATTAGGACGGATGAACGATCTGAGTTGCGATAGATTTGTGTAGAGAGATTGTAACAATAGAAGGGCCGTAAATGCAAAAGATTAAGAGGTTCCGCTTAGGTACCCATCCATAGAAGATAGACGGATAAGCCCCAGACCCCATATTGATGAGTGATAATGTAGGGCCCATCCAGTGGGAGCATGTGAACTTACCACGTTGACTCCTTTCGAGTGGTAGTGACATTTTGATTTTCCTTAAGAACAAGGTCACCAATTTTGGAAGTCCGGTGTTGCAAGTGCGTTGTAAGCACGTGATTTGAAACGTCAAGATAGACTTGATGATTGCTTAATAGTGTTAAGACGCCGCCTCAATAATAATTCAATTGTGATAGACGATTTTGATGATAATCCTCATCGGAGAACAATTCTCTTGAGAGAAACACGAAAGAGATGGGGATTTGGACGTCCAAGGGAAGGACAGCCTCAGACCCATAAGCAGAGAGAGCAGGGAGTAAGTAGTAGCACCATAGGAGTACGAATGCTAGTCCGATAAGCCGAGAGTGAAAAGGGATATGTAAATGCAATCACCTACCAGCTCGACTGTACTTTGCGAGGATATACGCAAAGTTTTATTGGAATCTTCGGCCTGACCATTAGCTGAGGATAGTATGGAGAAGAAAAAAGGAGCTTGATATTGAAAGCGTTGCAGAGATTTACAAATCAGCGTTCTTGAAGGACTTTACATTATTTTGTGTGATTAGCTTGTTGTGGAACGCCAAAGCGACAAATGATGATGTTGATCGACGAAATCAACTAGGGTTTAGCCTTTGTTGAAGAAAGAGGGATTAGCTCTACCCCACTTAGTTAAGTATCAGTGGCAGTAATGATGATAGAATGAGATGGTGTGAAGAACGGGATTGTGAGACCAATAAGATCAAGACCCCCACTGCAAAAAGCCAAAATCCGCCGGCAGGTTGCAAAGCATGACTAGGGATGTGCCTGTGTGAAGAGATTGGAAGGTGTGACACTTGACGCACTTTTAGTGTATTCACAACCATCTCGAATTAGGGAGAAGGCCAATAATATTCCCAACGTAAGATGCGCTTTGGCTACAGTTAAGCCACTAAAATGTTCCCACCACAGATACATCATGGGACCTCCTGGATAGCTTTAGATATTCAGGGTTTTGAGGCCATCGAAGCAAAATACCATTCAAAGCCGCGTTGTAAAGATCCCGCTAGGATAGTTAGATAGCGGTTGGCACGTTGGACAAAGACTTCTACCATTGGAGTCAGATCTGGAGGAAGCACCGAATGAGAATAGATATCAATATCTTGTGATACCACTCATCCTGAGAGTTATGGGTTGTGACAACATTGCTTGACGTTAGTTGCCCAAGTGAGATGGTTGATCTAACGTGCACAGCACATAAGACTGAGGTCGTCGTAAAGGCCTGGGATAAGTGATGCTAATGAGCCATGGTATCGCGAATCGGATTTGCAGTGCAAAGGAATGGCTTGGATGGTGAATTTATCGAAAGCTTGGAGTTGAGCAGAATGATGTCCCGATCTTTTTGAAGGAATCAATTCTTGCCATTGATAGACACCCGTGAATTGATATGATGGTCAGAATCACCAAAGCTGTAATTGCTAGCGCCGAGATTAATGCATTTTTGAAGACTAAGACAAGAGCTTCAGACTCAGCCACATTATTGGTGCACTCAAAGTCAATTGT
>JAHRHJ020000555.1:0-64240 GCA_019776745.2 Taxus chinensis | reverse complement strand
CTCAAACTTTTTACAGGGCTTGGGATACCATCTTCTAAAAAATTGATTGCGTTTTATGATTTAGAAAAACGTAATTACAGTCATAAAACCCATTTTGCCAATCAAAAATATCTATGACTTGTTGCCAGGACTGTTTTGTATGGTCTTGGCAACCTGTCAGGAGCATCCATACAGTTTTAACAAGCTGCTTTTTTCCTCCGTCCCTGCTAGTTGGGCCCATCTATCCCTTTCTGCCTTTCCCATTTCTATCCTTCTAGTCAAATTTGAATTCAAAGTCACCCATAAATAGACAAGTGTTGTACTACATTTGAGAACCGATTATATATCAATCGGTGAGTATCTTCTTCATACATGAGAGGCATACAGTACACATTTGGCTTCATGCACATCGAACTTTGGATCAGATCCATGCAGTACATGCTTTTCTTTTTCTTTTCAATTTATTTTCAAAAGTCAGTACTAGTCTAATGCAAATTTGAATTTGTGTCACTTTTTACCTGAAACAAAATAGAAAAACTTGTTGGAGGAACTTAGGCACAAAAACGTGGAAGATGAAAACATCATATCTGAAAAGCATGCAATTGGGCTAAGGAACAATTGGGTTTCCATGGCGAGTTTGGCGTTGTAGAGTGGCCAGGCCATGCACGAGACTTCTTTATGAGCTGATCAAAAGAATGGGAGTTGCACTACAACTGACAAAAACCTCATTTCCATTATGGTTTAGTGGATGCCAGCACCACGTTTCAAAGCTCTTATTTTGGCGCAAATCTCATTCCTTGGAAATACAAGTCTGCAATAGTTGAATGTAATGAAATTACTTAGATAAATCTGGATATCAGTAGCAATCAAACACCAAGGAACACCAAAATAGAGAGAAAAATTCACAATATGCAAGTAGAATAAATTAGCCACTTTGAGGGGGCAACCTCCAAACCATACAATAAGACTCAAGTGCTCAATATGATGATCATCTATGAATTACTAACTCCTATATATACCTATTGTGTTACGTAAACCACCTAGGCTGACCTACTAAGCATATGAAAGCATAAATAAATGAGATATGACATGATAAGAGATTATGTTAGCCGCAGATCGGCCATACATATCGCAATATATAATAACACCAGCTCAAGGGTGTAGTATTGAAGACATAGTTATCTAAGACTCCGGGATGGCGGGACGGAAGGACGGGGTTCCCAGGGCGGAAAAAAAAATTCAAAATCCGGAGACAGCAGGGGACGGCTGATAAAAAATATGTATTTTTTATTAATTTTACAAATATAACATGAATAATTCAATAAACTATGCCTTAAAATCAGTGTTACGCGGGGACGCGTCCCCCCCCCCCCGTTTTTAACACGTCCGGGACGTCCCGAACGTCCTGGGGACGCGGGGAAACGTTTCCCCCACGTTTCCTTTTGTAGGAGAAGGAGCAGTAGGAAACATCCTCGGGGACGTTTGGCGGCAGAGGAGAAACATCCCATGGTCGGCGGGGACGTATGGGACGTTTGGGAGAACTTTCGTGGGGACGGCTGGATGTCCCTGAAACGTCCCCCACGCATTTTGGCGTGTTTTTATAACGTTTCAAGGACTTCTGTTTTTTTTTTTTCTAATTAACTTTGTTTATTTAATTGCATAACACTTAAAGCGTAAAAGAAACATGTCATACCCATTAACCATAACCTTAAAAGTGCTATTGTATGTACAAAGACATATTAAGAAACAAGAGTTCATATCATATGAATACCAAGCAAGATTTTCAAGAGCAAGAGTGAGATGAACATGGACAAGTAGGGAGCATTAGCAAGAGGTATGAATAATTTTAGCGGCATACATATTAATATTAAAAGTTATATTTTTTTACATATTATAGATTATATTTGCTATATGTTATGCTGCGCTGTTTTTAGCATATGGATGTACATTCACAATGTGGACTGTATGCACATAGTTTGTAGGACTTTATAAATAATGCATATTGCATAGGGTTTGGTTGTGCAATTTTAAAATGTAAATGGTTATCTATATTATTTTTAATTACATTTTTATTTCTAGTTTTAAATTTATATTATATTTGAATTTTTTAGCCGTCCCCCTGTCGTATCCCCATCTACCGTCCCGATGCAATTTTGGATATACTTTTTGCCATCCCGGAAATTCCATCCCCGCGTCCCGCCGTCCCGGAGTCTTAGGTAAAATATGAAATTTATATGGTTACGTAATTTTTTTAACTGCCATTTCATATCTAAATTTTAGTTTAAAATTTATACCTGTACCTTGTATCCTTTAAGCAGTCTTTAGCTATTATTTCACAATTGCATGTACAACTACATATCACAATATAATCACGCATATAGTTTGTAAGCATTTAAAAACAAGCATATTGGCTACGATGTAAAAAAAATTAATTCATGAAGTAACTACATAATCCCAATTTCTGTCAATCATATACTCTATCCATTGTTTTTAATCCAGTGCAACAATCATCAGAATTGAGTTATTCATGTCTGAGACTGAGTATGAGTATGAACCAGAGCATGAATCAGAGCAGGAGAGGGTTGATACGGGAAGTTGAGATAGGTCGCCGTGGAAGATACTTGGTGATGCCACAATGGTTGGAGAGTTTGAAGAAGGGACTGCATATATGTAGTGGCAACGGCATTCTGGTAAAGTGCAGATGGTAGTGCTACCAATTTTTATCTCCGTACTCAAATTTTTGCCCAAATTTACCATTGTTCAATATAAATTACAAAAGAAGCAATTGCAAGAGGATTTGCCCAAGATACTTGGCGTGCTATCAGATTCACTTTCACATTTTGGAGGGGGAGCAATGTTATTGAAGTTTAATTTTTTTGCTTTGACTTGGTACATTGTGATAACTGATCACTAAGGAGGTGTGCACACTGGTTGGGGTCTTACTTGGAACGGCGAAACATTTTCACTTGTAAGGGCCTTTCACTACAGCAAAGAGTTGAGATGGTTGAACAAGTCTTTGCAATGGATATACCACGGATGAAGTGCCAGGCAATTCTTGTCAGATTAAGGCTGGGTCTTCAATGTCTACCATTGAGCACTCCATTGAATCTGTTGGCAAACTTACTAATGACTCCAAAAAGAGTTCTTGTTTTGAAGTGTTCGGACATAGGTTATATAGCACAGGGACTTTGATTGGCCGTGGGGGCAGTTATCATTTTACAGGTGCGATTAGGTACATAGTTTGATTCAAAGTCGAGGGAAGATCTTCTCCGTACTTAGTTTTATTGGATAAAATTTTCTAGGCCTCCTGGGCCTCCATGGGAATATTGCTCGCTCACCTTATCTACAAGGAGTTTAGTCGGGATCAATGAGTTGCAACGAATACAAGAAAAAAGTTATGTGCACTTTATGGATGGACATGAAAATTCAGATGGAAGAAGCAATTACAGCTAGGGTCGAAACTCTCGTCCAAAATTTGCAATCTATTGATGGAGGAGCTACACAGAAATAAAAAAGAGAGTCAGAGTGGATGCTGAAAAATCATGCAATGAGTGCATTGATACTATAGGACACCATCCTGGTAAATCAATATCATTGCTTTTTATGCAAAAATGGGACAAGAACTTCTGGTAAATCAATTAGGATTGAAGTGCTGGGAAGCGAATTGAGATGATAAGATTTCAGTGTGCACGATTGATAGAAATGATGTTATTGCAAGGAAGGTTGGACCTCTCAAATGAAAAAACAGGTTAGTCAAAGATTTGGACCATATCATGTGTGCAGTGCTTCCCATCCAGCTCGTTGAGCGGGGATATAGGCATATCTGTATTGGACTTACCAGTGTTGTGATGAATTTGCAAGGGAAGAGTGTTCTATCTGATTTTGATTTAGGCAAGATTAACTCCATTAACCACAATCATTTGACTGATGCCAGAGATATAACTTATAGATGATAGGCAATTGCACCATTCTTACATGTGTTGGAATCTACTCTTCGTAAATTTTTCGCAGAAGGAATTTTTGAAACCAGTAACACCCGACTCTTGCATTTTGGTTTTAATTTTCTTGGAGAGGATGTCAAGTGAGTTGCAAGAGCCCATCTTAGCAATTGCATGACTTTGACACTAGAGATTGGAATTAAGTGTGTCGTGTAGCACCAAATTTCTTCGTCAAATTCGGCATCACTAAGAGGGTGAAGGAGGTGGTGAATAGTGACTTCATTTTGGGCTGATATGAACTACATCATATCACATTTCTCCATCATTACTTAGTGTTCATCAGTAGATATGGGGATATTGTAATATCTACCAATACCTTGGTTTGAGGCCTAAGGTAGTGCATTGATATTATGCTTAATCAAACTGAAGGCTGCTAAATTTCGGGTACATATGGATCTGAATTTTTGACCCCACTTTGCAGTTCTATAATGAACCTATTCATGTCAACCCATTTCAGCTGGAGATGGGAGAAGCTGAACACTCAAACTTGCACATGGCTGCGTATGCAACTGAAGGCTGCTGAAAGTGGTATATGGATTTGAGGCTTGGTAGAGTCTATTCTCATTTGTAATGATGCTTGAGGTGAAGGTGGGGCCTTATGAAGGCTGCTTCAGGTCAATTGATGTACAATCAGACAATCGAGGACAAAATCACAGATCAGAATGGAGTGGCTCGACCACTGAACTTGAGGGGATACAAAACCAGGCAGCAAAGGCTAGACAGGGTAGACATATAGCACAGGAGGCAGCCAGTGAGCCGTGGTGGACATATGTATGGGCATTCTAGTGATATGTCTAGTGACAATACACACTGCATAAGCCATTCATAAACTGAACTTTCCCTAAGTTTCAGTGACTCTTCTGATTGCTGAGACGAACTGATCTACTTATGGCTTGGATCCACTGATGATTAAGAGGCAAAGCCTTACCTATGCGAGTGCGGAGATTACTTGTAGCTGTACATAGCGTTGGCGGTTTGCGTCTTATTGACCGCAAGGACACTCAGTACAAACAGACTTCAGCATTGTTGGGCTGGGAATGTAAAGCCAGAGGAGCTTTCACAGGTTGATGATGACAACACTTGTTCAGCGTTGGAATTGAATTGGAGCTGCTTGAGTTTGGAACATGCAAGGATGCTTTACCTCGAGGAATCCACTGGAATTGTTTCAGTGTGAAGAGTTCTGATTACTAGTTTGATTATGAGACATTGTAATAGCCATTGTCCTCTGCTATTTGAATTTTGAATGCAATAGATCAATTTTCACATATACACTGTATTTGAGCTAATGAGATTAATGATATGAATATCTCAACTATTGATCACTTGAGTCAATCGCAATTTAGAATCAGGTCCTTTTTTTTGGCTATATAAGAGCCAAATTAGTTACTCGCCATGTGGTAGAATCTGCATACTTGGGAAATGAATCGCCAAGTATTCGGCCAATACTCGTTGGAATTGACTTTGCCAAGTGAAGCCTCCCTAGACATAGTCACATTTCTAGAAGCAATAGCATGGTTAGGGTTTAGGAGTGGAAGCATCAAGGTTTTTTTTCGTTATTGTAAATCTACAAATTTGTAGCCAGTTTGAGCCCATTTATATATTTGGGAGTCACCAGCAGCTTGGAATATTTTGCAATAATTTTTACTATAGTTACCTAAGACTCATGGCGTACCCCCCGCCGTCCCCAAAATATATTAGAAATTTGTATTTGCATCATGTGAATTTTACCCCGAATATACGCGGCTGAATAAGTAAAAAACTATGACTTAAAATTGAAAGTTTGAAGATTGAAACCATTAATGATTAATCCAATTATTCATCACATAAGCCAAGGCCCAAAATGCAGGATAATATTATTATTTCAATCTTCCCCAATTTCAGACATGACAATTGAAAGACTAAATTTAGTGAAGAGCTGAAAATTAAAAACAAGTCTTCACTCTCGGCTACTCTTCACGCTACTCCTAGATATGATTATGAGAAGATTGGCTCAACTGGAACTCATGGTGGTGCATGGTGACTCATGAAATGTCATGTATGATTATATAATCATATATGACATTACAGTAACCAAAATGACTGACGGAGTGACAACTGCAATAATCTTCTATCATAGCCCTCGCTCAAGGAAACTATTCTCATGCGAACTTGCTTTTCCTCTTCACTAGAAGTCCATCATTGTATCAAGTCTGCATCTCATCTGCAAAGGAGATATCAATAGTCCTCTTTGGGCCTCCTGATCTTCATGCAATCTGCCTTGAATTGCACAGATCCACATCCCACCTTAATGTTGGGCTCAATCTTGTTGCGCTTCTTCGTGTGAATCTTGCATAGTTACCTGGGACGACGGCGGGACGGCGGCACGGGGTTTCCGGGACGGCAAAAAATTTCTAAATTTTGGGGACGGCGGGGGGGACGGCTGATTAAAAAATATATAAATATTTAAAATAAAAAGATATAGTGACTAAATTATATAAATAAGCTGAAATAAAAACCATTTGAGATTTAAATAAGGTGAAACTTGAACTCATAAACATCAAATACACTATACATTCCTTAAAGTATAATATCAATATGTTAATTAATCATAAATTGAAAATTCATAATACATATTTGAATTTTGAAATATGAGACAAACTGAAATTTGAAATTTCAAATATAACCATTCTAAATTACGATTGATCAAGTGACAATAGCTAATATTCATATCATTAATCTCATAGCCAAATACACCAACAATTGTCTATTGTCAATATTACAAAAAAAGAGGACAACTACAAGTATCAACCTAAAAATCAGAATCTCCATCTGAAGCAATATCCATGAACTCCTCCTCGCTGGTACTAGCATCCTCGTCCTCAAAGGTAAGCCCAATCAATCCTCGCTGCACAGTATTGTCCTCTTCAACCTGCCTCGGCTCCTCGGGATCTACATCCCACCGTAATGCTGGAGTCTGTTTGTACTCAGGTGTCTTGCGATCTATAAGACGCAAAGCACTATGTACAACTACAAGCTTCTCCGCTCTCGCAGAGGTAAGCCTATTCCTCTTAATAGAGTGTATCCAACCATACGTAGACCAGTTCCTCTCAGAGGCAGAGGAGCTAGAAACCTGGGAAAGGAGGCGAATGGCAAGTGGTCGCAGCAATCCTGGAAGCCCATACAGTCGCCACCAACTCACTGGCCTTCTCCTGTGCTAATGCTACCCTGTCTGTCTTTGCTGATGTTTTGTACCCATCGAGTTCAGTGAAGTCAAGCCACTCCATTCTGATCTGTGAAGCCTCTTGTGGAGTGTACATTTTTTTTAAAAGCCTTCATAAGGCCCTTCTTCACCTCATCATCATCCAATGGGAGAACTCTGCCTGGCCTCTCCACATATCATTTGGGATTTAGTGCATACGCAGCCATATGAAGAGGAGTGTTCAACTTCTCCCATCTCCGCTGAATAATGGGCTGTATATGTTCATTATAGAACTCCAAAGTGGGGTCCCTCACCCGAATAGCTGCCTTCATTTGCCCAAGCATGTTATCAATGCACTCGTAGATCTCACCAAGATTGGGGTTGTTAGAATCCCCATATTTGATGACACTAAAAACTGGAGCTATTATTGATATGATGTATTTCATATCAACCCAAAATGTTTCCCGCGACACCACTTCCTTCACTCTTTTCCCTTGGTCTGTCTTGGACTCACGCCACCTAGTCCAATCCTGATGTCATGACCATACACTTGTAATGATTCCTGCAACTCAGACATCCTCTCCAACAAAATAAAATAGGATGCAAAGCGATGTGTCACCTGGTTTCAAAAATTCCTTCCTTCGAAAAGCTACGAAAGAGTGCCAATGATGTGTGGTGATTGCACATGAACTTCTGCACATCTCTGGCATCAGTCACTATCTGATTAACCCACTAAATCTTCCCTATGTCTTTCAGTGCATTGTTCATGGCATGCACACAACATGGAGTCCAATAAATATGCCTAGATTCCCGCTCCACTAGCTTGCCTGCTGCTCTGCACACATAAGTTGCATCTGTGATAACCTGTACAACGTTTGAAGGTCCAACCTCCTCAATGGCATCCTTCAAAATCTTAAACTGAAACTCAGCATCTTTCTGCTTCCCAGAACAATCAATTGCTCTCAAAAAGTACGGTCCATCTTTGCAAGAGACAATGATATTGATGAGAGGACGGTGTCTAATATCCGTCCACCCATCCATGATAATGCTACATCCATGTGACACCCATGTCACCTTCATCTCCTCCATCAATAGATTAACCTTGGAATAGTTTCTATCCAAGATTGTTGTCTTGAGTTTTGTGTCTCTAGGAGGCACATAACTTGTCCCTACTTTTGCAACCTTAGCCATAGCCTCCTTGTAATAAGGAGAGCGAGCAGCATAAAATGGAATCCCAACAGCATAGAAAAATTTCCTAATAGCATCATCTGCCTCTTCCATTGCCTTTGAATCAAACATGTCAACAACTGAATTTAGGGCTGCACCCACGGCCTTTCTCTTCCCTCTGCTTTCCACATCTGACACTCCAAAACTAGAACGAGCCAGAGTATTACGATGTTTGTCAGTCCTATGAGTGCTCAATGGAGTAGTAGCCGTAGAACCACGAACTTCTGGTACATTGCCCGTGGTATTTCCATGGAAGATTCTCACCATCTCAACTCTCTGCTCTAGTGAAAGACCCTTACAAGTGCCAACCCCCCTTCCTGTAAGATGCAACAAGTGTGCATTGGTCCTAGTGATACTACCATCAAAGATGATTGAGGAATCTCTTAGCTAGTCTAATGACCAATGTCAGTATTGAAATACCATAAGGAAACTTTGAAGAAGTTACAAGAATAGGAAAAAAACATTAAATTCACAACATTAAAGAAGCTACATAATTGAGACGTCGAGTGCACAAGCTTCTAGAGTTTTTTCCAAACAATGATAAATCAAGTTCTTACATTAAACCTAAGCATATGTAAAAATAGATATCTCATGTATATTAATACCGATTTTTAAAGCATTAAAATATATTGTCCATAGTTTTATAAGAAACTTTTCATTGAATGAGGCTAAGTATAGAGAAAAAAAAAAAAGCTTAGGGGTCTTCATATTAGAACCATTTTCGTGCATGTGGGACTTTCTAATCATTTAATTTAGGCTCGATTTTTGAACCAACTAGTTTAAGATATTATAGTGGAACGAAATTTTCAACTAATTGAATAAGTCACTTAGTTTTAAGAGTTTTTATTAAGAAACATGTATTGACGTAATAACTTCTTGAAGTCTGGTAAGGTTCACGAGACATGATTAGTAGTGGGTAGGATAGCCTAAACAATCTTGGGACTACTATCGAGGTTACAAAGGAGGGAAAGGTTTAGCCTAACACCTCTTCTTAGTTTAGTGCTAGTAGAAGATAAATTGAAAGTTATATACAAAGCTTTTGTAGCCTTTGAAATTTCACAATAAAAATTTCCCTAGGAGTCTCCTTTCATATATTGAACTCATAACCAATTTACAATTGAAGAGACGTTGTCTTTTGAAGTTTCTTTTTCTTATACAATTGACTTGGGTGGAACTATTGCTTTGTGTGGATTGGTGGTTACAAAACTATTTTAACAGTTACGAGGATATTCTTTTAGATCAAAATCGCTACATAAACACCTTTATGAAACATGACAATTACACTAACCTTCACCTATATATTGGGAGTGTCATCCCCATACAAGAAATACTCAAATTGTCTTGCTTGCTTAAGGTGCCTTTTGGTTGTAGAACAATGAGCTTTTACTTTCTAGATCAATTGTTGTATTTTACGAGTGTTGTCTTTAAAATGTAGTTTGAAAATGTCGGTCTCCAGCTCGCTCTCCATTTTGTCGAGATGGTTGGGAAACTTTGAGAACAATGGGAGATTTGTCCCACATGCACCAAAGTATGGACTTTAGATGGGTTTATAAGCAAAATCACATACAAAATGTTGTGAAGAAAGGTGGCAAGGTTCCCCTCCTGAAAAAGAGTGGACTCCACCAACTATTGGGCCCCAATTGACAAACCATGTGGGACCCACCTCGACCATCGAAGATAGGAGGATACAAACCATTTTTTTTCTCAAGAAGACTATGTTGTTTGTCGTACTCACATTTTGCCACTTGTCACGCTCTCACCATGCCACATTAACACTATGCAATCTGCATTGTTTTTTTCCAGTTGGAGAGAAAATTCTGAAGGACTATATCTTTTGTATACGGTGTCCATTTTTCTCCATTCAAAAAGTGTTAGAAAGCTCTCGACAATCTCTTCCATATGTAACCAGTTTCGAGAATTTTAGGGAACAAATGAACCATGAATATCCTCTAGATCAAGGGGTCCCATGTGTAAAGATAAGCAAAGCCTTGGTAAGAAAATGTGAGTCCACAGATAAAGTGAGATTTGAAATATGTAGCCAAGTTTTCCCAATGAGGATATTATAAGTAGGAGCATCAGGGAAAACATAACAAGTTGTGTGAACTATTTTGGGACCCGTAATGATTGAGATAATGATAGAACCAATTGCTTGGCAAGGAATGTGGACATAACTGCAAATGTCGTAAGGAATAGGGGAAATATATTGAGCAGAAAAGTCTAATGCATTGAGAAAAAAGAGGCCAAAAACATTGATATGTGATGTTGGATCAAGGACATGCTTGATTAAAGTCTTGCACACAAAAACTTGAACATAAGTAGGAGGGCTGTGGCTAGCCGATGACGGATGGTAGTGGTGAGAGATTCAACATTAATAGTGAAAGAAAAGGCCTTTTGGAGAACAAATTAAACAAGCTCAATGGGTGTATCAGGATGAATCAGGGTATTATTAAAGACTCTAAGAAACATTTCCTTAAAATTGGGGTTTTGGTTGAGATATTCGAGGAATGATATGGTATGATCAGGGGGAAGCCATTATTGCAATAAAAAACAAAATAATCAAGCCAAGAAAGAGAATCATGCTATAAGATGGGATAAATGAACACTAAGGGTGCTAGGGTAGATGGGTAAGATCGAATCATTAGAGGGGTTCATCAATATTCACATCCTTTTTAGATTTAACATGAATCCTAATTGATTTTAGTGAATTAAGTTCACTAAAGGATGTAAGGGTTAGCAACATGTGATTATTTTGATTAATTAACTTCCAACATTAACTACCACAATTAGAATACCACTTTTATACTTGTAACAAATATGCTCAATAAGATACAAAATTGCGAACACAAAGAAATGAGTTATAAATGATTTTATAAAGTTATGGGTGGGTGAATTGTAGGGACATGGACTTGAAAAATCTTCATTTTAGAGACTGTAACTAGAAATCAACTTGGCACAGGACTGTAAAACTCTACTAGGTCCGTACCATATGGTCTTGACCTACTTAGATATAGGATTTGTAACTTTTGCACACTATCAGTTACCTAGAACTATCTATCATTACCAAACCCTAATTTGTGATCATGCTACGAAGCTGTATGAATACTCTGATCATTATCTCAAACCCTAGTCATGGATCAAAAATCCTACAAAACAAAGATTAGTTGGGTTGTGGGCACCCTTGTGCATCGTCGACGTTGACACTACTCCGAAGAGACCTCAAACCGCATGTCATTCTCCACCTAGCATGTGATATCTGAATGCATGTAACTAAGTTTGACAACCATCTTTGACCATGATTGAGTTGAGTTGGCTCTTGTTAATATACTTAGAGAAGGGATATTTGAGCTCTTGGTGCCTTTTGCAAGTGTAGGAAGTGAGTGTATCAATGTAGTTTCATATGATTTCCAGGTTAACAAATGAGGTAGTGTTTGCTTGCTTATATAGGGTTCCATAGATGATTTATCAAAGAAAGGCTGACCTAGAGAGATTAGAATATCCAACAAAAGATATTAATTTGAAAGCAAAGATGGAGGACATATCGGTCCAAGACCATACAAGTTGGTCATGATCAAATGTACTATTATGACGAAACTATACGGTCTTGACCAGGGAGGAAAAAATGCAATATGAAGTTTGGAATTTGTTACTTGATGTTTTTCTATGGATTTTATGCATTGTTTAAGAATTTGATAACGAGACATTATGTAAGGATAAACAAGCTAAACAAGAGACCTCATATTTTATTAAGTGGGAATGGTAAGGTTGTACTCATCTTAGCAAGAGTGTATTGTCAAAACTAGCAATTTCAAAGAGTGAATTGCCAAATTTGAGCATGTACAAAAAGATCAAAACATGGCCCACGGTGGGTGCCAAAAAGCTGTTGGTAATATATTTAGTACTTGACAAAATTACAACAGTTAAGGGGACTAAAAGTCCCTCCTCTATTATGAGGAGGTTCCCTTATTGAAAACCAAAACTAAAACACTATATTTATAGAATTTACAGTAAAACTAACTTGGTGAGGGGTTTTAAAGTACATGTGCTGATATTTTTAGAAGAAAGAAAAAATGAAGAGAACAAAATTTAGAAAGTAGGGTTTCAAAAAAAGAAGGTCAATAGGTCAGTTATTCCCTTTTTAAAAAGTCTCCTCCATTATGACCACCCATGCATGTGGGACAAACTAATATTGCCCCCACCGAATCAAAGAAGGGTCTACGTGAGATCTGGACGCCGCTGCAAACAAATAAGTTTATCCCCCTATCGGATGGAGGTCCATGTTGATCTTGTGCATGGAATGTGCAGAGAGGACATGCCGAGGAGGAGAGGCCGAGCAGGGAGGAGGAGTGGCAAGTTAGGAACGATTTGAAAGGAGTTAGTTGGGAAAGAGGAGTTAGGAGCTCGGCATAGGGTGGAGGATGGAGATGGGTCGGTTGACGGCAATATCTTATCAGAATTTATTTATTGACACATCTCTTTGTTAAATTTAGGTTCTCCACGGTTGGTCATACTGCACATGGACATGGATCTTTGCACGTACGATGACATAATGAGAATCACAACAAATATAAACGAGAAATATATAATAGGTTATGGTGTTGCAAGCACTGTTTATAAATGTGTTGTAAATAATTGTAAGCCAGTTGTTATAAAGAGACTTTACAGTCACTACCCACAAAGCTTTGCGTGAATTCGAAACTGATATGGAAACAGTTGGAAGCATCAAGCATCAGAATCTTGTGAGTCTGCATGAATATTCACTTTCTCCATATGTAAATTTATGGTTGAGGCGGTCTGGGTGAGCTCAAAGGAGCTCAAGGAAGCTTTGGGGACATGGTGATAGGGAGCCGAGTGGTATGCAAACTGAGGACTCGGGAGTTATGTGGAGTTGGAATGTGGAGGACTTGGTGGTGAAGTGGCCGAGATGGCCGGGTGAGGTGAGTTGGTGACGGAGTGGAGGGTTGGGTGAAACAGAGTCGGCAGGTAGATGGGCCGAGAGTTGGGTAGAGAGTAGGGATGGTGAATGAGTTGAGGGGAGTGAGGATGGGTGTAGGTAGTAGCTCGGGTCAAGGATGTAGGATGAAAGGGGTATGGAGTCGAGTTGGATAGGGAGGATTTGGGAGATGGGTAGTTTTAGGATTATAATTTTTTTTTTCAATTTTATTTATTTACTCAATCATTATTATTTATTTAGTAATAAAAATAAACTTGATACTAACTGTGAACCACCAAATAACAAGCCAACTAAAAACTAGAAGACCACTTACCTCCAAGATGACATAGACCACTAACTGTAAGAAGGACACCACACTGGCGGAGACAACTTTAAACCCTGTAAACAAGTGAGCCGGAAAAATGAAATATTTGCAAGAGATGTCTAAATTGACGAGAGCTATGAATCACAATGACTGTTATACTTACGAAACCTATACAAGATGAGTAAAGCAACAAAAAATGACCAAATCTTAGGTCTGGTCCCACCGGGCATGCCAGAATGTTGGAAAGGAAACCTCATTCTCATGCAGGCTAATGCATTGATACTGAAAGCCACCAGCAACCTCGAAATATGGAGGGCTTAAGGAGCCTTGAATGTGGATGTAGATCTGCGGGCACCAAATAGATGGATATGTGATCATGTTTGCAAAACTGAAACAGATACGATTAGATAAATATATGTGGGGGCTCCCCAGACAATGTCGGTTCCAAAAGGTTGTTAACTCCCTTGGAGGATGTCAATCCTCGTGTCTAGAAAGATAAAAATAAATGATGAACCATAGATAGCATGCAAAAGTAGAGAAGTATGGTATGCCAAGTAAATGGGATGACGAGAGTATTTCAAGGGAATGTGGATGACATTATGGTGCCATAAGCGGCATCATAAGAGCAACATGAGGATGATATAAGAGAAGCTATAATATCAGCAATTTGTTATCCTTTCCTACTTGTTCAAGATGAAGGGGGAAGACTTCTATAGTGGAGAGCTATAACGGCAGAGGTTTACCTTGAATTCAAAACTTACTTCCAACTTCAAAACCTCAAACATGTAAAACTTAAAACCTAAAAAACCCCCCACTTGTTTCCCAAAAACCCCAAAAACTTTGTTTCAAAAATTTCCAACTTTTTCGAAAGACTTCTAACCTGCTTATTATTTTCGAAAGAGGGGGCAAGGCCTATATTTATAGCCTAGAGATGGGGTTATCGGGTAACCGAGGTTTGACAAAGTGACCCTGGTTAGGTGAGTGGGGGGGACATGATTTGAGTGATTAGGTGAAATAATAGATTTGATTTGATTGAGTGGGGTTCATGATTTTGATGGTGGGGGACACGATTTGAGTGATTAGGTGAGATAATTGATTCGATTGGATTTGATTTGATTGAGTGGGGTTCTTGATTTGGATGGTTTTTGGTTTATTTAATTATTAGGTAGGGTGATGTGATTTGGATATTATTAGCACATAACGAGGTTTTAGGTATTTAAAGAGGATTAATTGATTAATCAAATATGTAGTTTGTGTAGGAAATGGGATTCAAATTGGTAAGCCTGCCGAAGGAGAGAAAACATGGGATGAAGGGGAGGAATGATACCAAAAACCGGTGTCTACACAACTATCTGCAGCTATGTCTTCATTCTTCTCAGGTTTCGCGTGACTCTCCTCTTCTAGGAATAAAGTAGTCTCTGGGTCATTCCGCACATCTTTAGCCAGCTGTCTGCAGAGAGCATAGCCTCTTATCAATTTTGTGGCCTTAATGGTCACATCATATTCCATGATTTTAATTACCCATCCAGCTCATTTCTCAGCGATCTTTGTTCCCATAATGAAATCTCTGACGTTAGGATGTGATACTAGAACCTTTATGCGGCTAGCTACAATCATGCTTTTAAATTTCTTTAAGGCGTGCATGATGGAAAACACTTGATTCTCAATATGGTTGTACTTAAGGTCACAATACTTCAAGGTTTGGCTAAAGAAGGCTACTAGTTGCTCCAAGTCTTGATCATTTGGCTGGGTTAAAACCGCGACAATGCAAGAATCAACTCCTTACACATATAAGATAAAATCTTTGGAGTAATCTGGAATAATCAACATAGGAGCTTGGGCTATTTCTTATTTGATCTTTTCAAAGTTGTCCTTACCCTGCACGGTCCATCTGAAAGTTGAATCTTTTCTGAGCATAAGTGTGAGTGACTTTACCAGACCCATGAAGCTAGGTATAAAGCGCCTAACAAAGTTAATCTTTCCAAGGAAAGACTGCAAAGCTTTCTTGTGAGCTGGCAAGGAAAGAGCAAGGATGGCAAAGACTCTTTCTAGATCAATGACAATGACTTCTTTAGAATCCACGTGCCCCAAAAGCTTACCTCTAGGGACTGCAAAATTACATTTCTTGGGGTTAAGAGATACCCCAAACTCCTTGCATCTTTCAAATATCTTCTCAAGATGACTAATATGATCTTTGTTATGATGTGAGAAAAACAATGATATCATCAAGATACACAAGGATAAACTCATTAATATATCCTTTAAAAGCGATATCCATTACTCTTTGGAAGGTGGCACTTGCATTTGATAAACCAAAAGGCATTTTTTGATATGCATACGTTTCCCATTTGGTGGTGAACGTAGTCTTGTATTGATCCTTCTCCTTCACTTCTATTTGATTGAAGCTCAAATATCCATCAAGCATTGAAAATATCTCAGATTTAGCCACTGTCTGCAAAATATGCTCCATTGAAGGCAAAGGATAGTGATCCTTGAGAGAAGCCTTGTTTAGGTCCCTAAAGTCTACACAGAGCCTAATTTTACCATTCTTCTTTTTGACTGGAACCAAGTTCGCCACCCAAGTGGAGTACTTAATGGGAAAAATAATCTTAGCCTCGATGAGTTTAGACAATTCTTTTCTCATGAGGGGCTCTATCTTGGTGTGTACCGGCCTTTGTTTTTACCTAACTGGTTTGATATCAGGATCAAGATCGATAAAATGTTGGGCTACAATTGGATTGAACTCTTTTAAATCCTCATAGCCCCATGAGAACACATCACTAAAATTTTTACATAAGGCAACAAAATGTTGTTTTTCATGTTCATCACATACCTTTCTAAGCAAAAGTTCTTTTACTGGGGCAATTGCAACAGGTTGGCAGTCTCCTTGTTTTGCCACCATGCTCTTTTCTATACCTTTTAACTCATCATCTGGACTGAAAATATGTTCTAGAGTGACCAATCCTTTTGGCAATTTATTAGTTTTGAGCTAAATAATCTTATCAACATAGATGTCCTACAAATCAGACTGCATTTTTGAAGAAAATTCAGCTTCATTCTGTATGAATTGGGAAATTTGTTCATCACTATCAAATACTTACCAGCTAGTTGCATTATCAAGTATGGATGGCCTAACAACCATCTTTATATATTGCATCTTGCCTTTAACCAGGTCTTCTGCAGGTGAAAACTGAGATACAAGAGCCGTCATTTGATATGCTTCCTTATTCAGCTTCCACAGTATAGCCTATAGGTTGAGAGCATCAAAACTCTCTAGCAAGTCCCAAACTCTATGTCTGTAGGCCTTCAATAGCTTGTTCTTTGTAACACATATGCCACAAACTTGATTGATGACTAGCTCAATATCTCTAAAGATTTGCAACTTCTTGATCTTTATTTTTTCCGCAATCAACAAACCATGCACTAATGCCTCATATTCTGCCACATTATTGGAACAGGCAAACTGCAATCTATGGGTGAAGAAAGAACTTCTATTCCTTTGGAGAAATAAGCACAACACCCACCCCAACTCCATTTCTGCTTCTAGACCCATCAAAATACATCTGCCATAAGCCAGAGACTGGCTCCTTGTCTTCTTTGAATGTCGGGGGCATAACAGGTTCTTCTTGTAGAATATAATAGGTGTCAAGACCAGTTTAATAAGCTTTAAGCTCTTCAAAATATGTATCAAATTTTTGATTCTCAGCCCATTCATCAAACAACAAATCATGTATGAGAGGAGGAGCAGGATGTTCTTCTGGACTTGAAAATTGATCCTTTTCTTCTTGTATTAAAGAGTTTGATTGGATAGGGGAAGGTTCATATGAATCTATGTGATATGCAAAGATAGGCTCAGCTTGGATTGTGAATCTTGTGCCATAGTTGGTCCTTAAAAGCATGTGAGTCCAATCTGAAGACAAATAACCCCCTACCTTAGCAGTAAAATCTCTAGACAAGGAAAATTGCAAACATGGGCGATAAGTCTATGACTGATATATCATGGGTTATTGTGAGACTCGGGAAAGCATGGAGGGTTAACTCTAAATCTTTAATCACTCCTAATATAGCCAATGTTAATCCATCAAGCTACAAGACTCCCCTAGACACAGGACTGTACTTGAGACTGAGGATATCAACAATTTTCTTGGGCATTACAGAAGTACTAGCCCCTGAATAAATCATGCAATTATGAACCAAGTGTTTACCCACAATTACTGACATGTAAAAGGGTGGGGTCTTAACAATCTTACTTACTTGGTCCTCTTTTTCTTGGCAGACATGAACCGCGGCAAGAGCCTTTTGCATTATTGGATTCGCCAGAGGCAGTTACTTGAGGGCTTCACACAGAAGATCTCGCTGAGATGGAATGGCAAGCACATCCCACATTGAGACATTGAAATTAGTCTTCTTCATTTGCTCAACTATATTGAATGGGAGACCCGCGGTCTTCTGCATTTGTGGCATGCTACTTTCTTTCCTTTGTTGCGACATTGTTTGATCATGCGGCTTAGGTGAAACAACAACCTCCTTTTCCGCGGCAATCTTATCAGGCACCACAGGCTATTTTGACACATTTTCTACTTCATTCCGCGATTTCTCATGTCCTTTTGTTTCTGCTTCAGTTTGTGGCTTTTCCTTAGTCCCTCCAATGTCTTTTCCTTTATCCGCGATATTGTTATGATCTGTGGGAGTTGCAACCTGAGCTTTCAACAATCTTTTCTTGTTCCGTGTGTTGTCAGCAACACTCATCTGAGGTCTAGGAGCCGCTAGACACTTGATTGAGTGCACAAAAATCCTCATCTGAAAAACATGAGGTTAGCATCGGGTGCAGCTTGTTGAGTTTCTTCCACACCATGATTTGGTGCTTCAATAAGTGGTTCTTGTTTACTAGAAGAACTTTGGATCATGTATGCTTGTAGATGCATTGCCCTTTCACAACCAAGTTGGTTATGAGATACATTACATGGAAAACACCACTTTGTTTCTTGCGCCATATTATTTTGTACTGGAACTAAGGCTTGACTAGAACTAGGGGCAGGGAGTGCCTATGGAGGAGGAATTGTTGCCAATGGAAGAGGAGCACTTTGACTTTGCCATCTATTATTTTGTTGGTTTTGTGGATATCTTTGATTAGAATCTTAGTTTCTATATGGTTGATTTCCCTGATTTGAAGATTTCCCTTGATTTTGATAATTTCTATATGACTGGGCTTGTTGTTTTTCTAGGGATATAACTTTTTTTGTCAAGTTTCTAATCAAATATTTCATTTCCTCATCTTCCTTTTGTTGTGCGGGGGTTTGTGATGTGGAAGAAATGGGTTGTGGGTTTGGTTGGGGAATAGGAGCAATGGAAGGCTACGCGGCTTGTGGAAATTCAGGGGATAATGACATAGGTGGCCTAGGAGCTAATTTTCCTAGCTTGAATTAAACAATTTTCATCCCTAATGGCCAATGCATAAGCTGCTGGTAAAGTTACACCTCCCAATAATAGATATATTAGAGTTAAGAGATTTCAAAAAATACAAAAATGCACCTTCCGCTGTAGGTTTGACAAGAACTAGAATTCTGTCCCAAGTTCTCTGGAATCTGAAGTTAAAATCTGCCATTTGTTCATTAGGTGCTCTCTTGATTATAGTCAACTGATTTAAAAGAGATAAGTTGTTAGCTCTTTCCCCAAATTGATTATACAAGGTTGTGCACAACTCGTTCCAATTCCTAATTGAATTCACAGTTAAACTTATAAACCATTGCAGGGCCTTTTGCTTTAAGGGATGAAGCCAAGAGTTTGACTGCTACATCCATTTCAGTAATTTCATGAATTTCACATACATTTGCAATGTCCTGAATGTGATCAAATGGAGTAGTGTGATTTTCTCCTGTGAAGTATGGAATATTCTTCAAACATTGCAATAGGAATAGGATTTTGGGCATTCAAGGCAAGCGAGTTGATGTATGTGAAGTTCACAAATGGATTTTGAGGTGGCTGCTATTGATGAGCCATTATAATAGGTCTGATAACTCTTGTTGATTACAAGAAGGTCATGTCAGGTGGAGGTGTAGAGAGAGTTCTATTTGGAGGAGATGGAGATCTTTGAATCTTCCTTCCTCTTCTCTGTCAGCCTAGAGATAGCTACAAATACTCGAATACACCTTCTTGTCTTGTTCTAGACCCAGTTTGTATCCTTCTCATGAATTAGGGACACTTGAAATTCTTAAACCAGTATATTTACTACATAGATTCACCGGATATGTTATCACAAAACCTTTGAAAGGATGAAATTTATCAAGTACACACCAAAACTTGATAAATATAAAAATATTTTGACTTCTAGTCCCGCTGGGCATGCCAAAAATGTTGGAGCTCAAAATTGCACCCTGCATTAAGATCATAAACGACCTAAAATTTGAGTCAACATGGGACTATCTCCAAGTTGTGGGACTCAAACTGAGACAGACCTCCGAGAGAAGGCCAACTTCCTCAACTTACCTCTACTACTAAAACTACTCCTAGAAATTGAAATGCAACTATCTAATCTCTACTCTAACTTTCCAAGGGACCAAGGTGAGAAGGAGATGCATAAATGGAAATCCTAACCTACAGAGGCGATAACACAAGAAAATAAGGGGATGAATACATTTAGATAAGGGGAAAGGGAAGGAAATGATAATGAAGAGGACTAGATATGAGACACAGATCAAAATCACTCCCAGAATCCACTTTCACGATACATAATAGACAAAGATTAAAAAAATGAAACATACAACACACCTGCGAATGAAAGAAAGGCAAGGAGTGCAATAAAATAAGAACAAGGGCAGAACAAGCCACAAGATTAAATTTTATTTCCTGAAATTGTGCACAGACTATTACAATCGTGAGAGGAAGATGCGAGCATTCATTAAATCAAGATCCAAGGCATGCGACCCTTAGGACATACACGCAAAACAAGAGAGAAGCCTTATATTACAAGATGCCCAAATTCTAAGAGTATCCAACATTAAGAATGAGCATTGCTCTACAATATATAGAAAATCATGGAAGAGAGAAGAAATTAGAGGGAAATTCAAATTCCTCCAACCAATCCCAACCACCTTCATTAATTTCTCTTAGGGAACAGGGCATGCCACTCTGTTTATCCACTGTTACATGCCTTCTTCAATCGAGCACCCATACTGCATTTAATGTTGGTGGTTGTGTCGCTAGAACTGCACTTTTTTTTTGCGCTGGAGAAGTTTCCTTGACTCTTGCACATTTTCCTTAATTTGATTCATGAAGTCATATTTGATTGCATAGAGAATAGCAAAATCTTATTGGATTTGCAAATATTTGATAACTGAATCGAAGAATGGTCGATTTCTAATTTCTGTGAAGAATCATCATTTTTCTTTATCATGCGGCTTCTCCACTCAGTCTTGCGTGGCTATTTGACATCCACGGATCATTCCTTTGTATTGTGGCACCCTAGGTCTACGCAGATTTTGAAAAACTTCCGCGGCTTGCCCTAATGATATGACTTGCTTCCTTGCTACCCACGGCCCACCTTTTACTATTGTCTTATCCCGCAACACTATTTATAGTTGCGCAACTTTGAATATCCACCCGCCGAGTCTTTTCTTCATTCTGTGGAACTTTCTTCTTGTTGTGGTTATGCGTAGATCCTCCGTGGTAATGTTCCTCCATCCGTAACATGCTTAAAGCCTCAGTGGCCTCTTCAAATTTACCTTTGAATATCTGCCAAGTCTAACACTTGTGCAAGTTGCTCAAATTTTACAAGTGATGCAAAATTGGGCAACAATTAGATGTAACAACTATTGAATATCATTCTATGTATGGGAGAAGACCCTCGAACTCCCTAGTTCATGGCTCTGGTCAAAAGCGTTTTCTTATAAAAAAATTGACGTGAAGTGAGGGGTGTCCACATCCCAATACCCAGCCCTCAGACAACATAATTGTAACATAGACTTGGGCCCCACGTACTGCAAGCTATATCGACGACTCCCTTAGTGAGCTCGTACATCCTAGACTAGGAAACCTTTTGGCCGCAATCAAACTATAGTACAAGGAGGCCGCACTCCCTAAGACTACTTGCTAGCTAACCCCACATTGACACATAGGTGGAGAGCTAGTTTGTGGCACCATCATCGGTGTCTGGTATTAAAAGTAGGATATAGTTTGACTGTAATCCCACTTGACTAGTTAGGGTGTGTGTTGCATGTTTGTTGCTTACTTGTGAACACCCTTAACCATTCTACCAACTTAACATTTTAATCAATCAAACATCATCATAATCAACCATTAAATAATCCTGATCCAAATCCTATCACCATCCCAATCACGTAATCCTAATCCAAATCCCATCACCATCCTTAATCAACCAACCTAATCCAAATCTAATCCCCCGCACATTCTATCAAACCATGGCCTTTGATCCTCAATCCCCATCCTCTCCAAACCAACATCCAAACCCCTACACTCTTTTCTAAATCCATCAACCAAGATATCCCATCATCCCCCACCCATCAAAGTCAACCATCTTGCTTTGATCATGAAATCCCACACACTATCCAAAACCTTAATAAAAAAATATCAAATCCACATCCTACCTCAACCAATCCCCTCCTTACCATAAAAATCAACCATCCCATGTTGATCCTTAACATCCTAAAAACCATCCAACAACTAAATCAACAAATATATAATCTTAAATCATGTATCAACCAATCACCTCCTAAACCATCATCTCCCAACCAACCCCATCCATAATTTCCCCTTCCTAAGATCCCTACCCCTCACCCCATTGAATTCCTCTTTGAGGAACCCAAATCATCTCAATCCACACCCCAACCTAATCAACATAAACCACTATCCCCACAAGCCAATTACATCGACTTTGACTACCTCACTAACTTTGACCTAGACCAAGAGGACCTCCTTTATGTCCTTGCTAATCTAGTCACCAATCCCAAGCCCACACAACCATCCCAAATTTCAACCTCAAATCCCCTATCAATCATCATGACCTACACCTTCCTCCCATCAAAACTCATGTGGATAATCCACCACCATCCAAAATCTCAACTCCTAAATCCAGTCATCATAAAACCTATAATCGAGTCCCATTCACATATCCACAACAATCCCAACAACTTAACCCAAAATTATTATCCCCCACATCTCATCTTAGTCCTCCATCCTCATCATCTTCATCATCCCAATCTAATCCTACAGAATTTCTCCTAGATAGTCCCACATCCCCTAATCCACCATCAAATTCAGCCTCTAAGCCTATTTCATCCCCTCCATCACCTACGCCCAATCCTGTCAAAACTATCTTATCCACCATGACTCCTAAGTCACCCTCATCCCCTTCTACCCCCAATCCTAAACCATCTAATGTGGATCCTATGCCACCCTCATCCTCTTCATCCACACCTAATCCTATCTTACCCCTTCATCACCTAAACCTAACACTATCCTATCCTCTAATCCTATTTCATCTCCACCATCCCCCAATCCTAAAACATCTAACGTGACTCCTAAGTCACCAACTCCTAAACCTAATAAATCCAATACCAATCCTCTCCCCACCCCATCTCCTACCCAATCTAATGAGGCTCCTATGCCACCTTCATCTACTTCATCCCCTAAATTGACCAAATCTAATGTGGTTCCTACACCACACCCATCTCCCAAATCTCCTTCATCCCCAACATCACCCAAATCTAATGTGACCCCCATATCACACCCATCCCCTTCATCTATGAATCTACCCCATCCCCTTCATCTACATCTACTAATCCCAAACAATCTAATCCTAAGCCAAAAGCCATCTACCTCAAAACCACATACTCTAACCAATCCAAAATCAACCAAATCTACTTTGGCCTCCAAGCCCAAACCATCCACTTCGGCCCCCAGGCCTAATCCATCCCCTTCATCTTCTAAGCCACAAAATCTAATCCACCTCACAAATCCACATCAATCAAAACATCTCATAATCCACCCAATCCTTAGACCTTTACTTCCTACTCCCCCAAAACTATTTAACCCAAACCACTTCACTCCTTTAGGAGAATCCTTGACCACCATCTTCCATCGTCTAAAAACCTTCAACATGATCATCCATCCCCCAATCAAATCACACAATCAAAACCTTCCCAAACCATCTTGGTATCGGGAACACTATTATTGTGACTTCCATCACACCCATGGACATTCAACCAATTGTTGCATGTAATTTAGGTCTTATGTCCAAAACCTCATTAACCAATGGATTTCTTGTCCTTGTACCTCTTTATCCACCACCTTTCCATCCCAATCCTCTCCCTAACCATCATCCACCATCCAAATCCCACTCGACATCCAAACATTGTCAGCCATCCAAATCTCATCATACATCCAAACATCCCTCACCAACCAAAAACCAAAACAAATCTCACCTCCCATCCTTTGTTAAGTCTGACCTCTTAGCGGATGATGAAACTACAACCCCCCAGTCTCATGATGACCACATGGCATCATCCTCCCCATCCACTTCATATCCTATAGCCAAAAATATGTTCACTAATATGAAACATCGAGGCAAAGGCTTAGGAATCCATGAACAAGGCATTCACGAACCCATCTCCCTTCATCAAAATCCAGGTCGTTTAGGCTTAGGGTATAAACCTAACACTAACAACATCCCTCCCACTACTCCATCACAACCCATTTCTACCACTCCTCTTGTTGATCCTACCATCCCAACCACTCAACCCAATCACAAATCATTTAATCCCCTTACAAATACCAAACACCTAAAAATGGATTGAGCACATAATTTGTCACCTACGCACAAATGTTCTTTCCTTCCCACCCATCCTCCTTCCATCCAACATCCAAATCCCTTTGCATCTAATCCATTCTTATCATCACATCCATTTATATCCTCTTCAAATCCATTCATTTGAACACTTGATCAGCTTTCTCACACATGTTGTAAGACAATAGTACCTACTACAACCGTGTGACCTTGGTCTATCATTACCTCCAACATTCAAGCACAAGTTGTCCTCCTAGATATCCACACACTTTAACACACTTAATCAACTTGTGGTGAAGACCCTTGGGTGCATGTCTTTTGACACTCTAGCCAATGTCATCTCCACACTCATTTCCATCCCCCCATCAAGCCACTAGTGATTCTTAACCCCTTGAGAGTTCTCAAGAGAGTGGAACCTCTTTATGCAAAAAAAAATCCAAATATCAAAAAGCAAAAAAATCATATCAAAATTAAAAATATCAAATAAAATCCACCTCAAGACTCTCTCTAGGGGTGTTTCCAACATCTCTATTGGGCTATGGATGCCTGTTGGAAGTAGAGAAATGTTGTGACAAGAATCAAATGCATCTCCGTCGGGCTATGGACGTCTGGCTAGCAGCGGAGCAATGCATGACTTAGCCTTCCATTCACCCTCCATCCACCTATTTGACTTAATCACTCCCTATACATTGGCTAGTTTGTCTTCACATACTACCCATTAAGTCTTCACTTCAAGCGGTAATTAACCATCACAATCACACACACTTTGATCTCGCAGAGACATAGGGCTTGCATGTTGCCAGGTATTGTTTAGACCTTGGTCACACTTTTATTTTAGTCCAACTCTTTCCTTACAACATGTGTCGTTAGGATCATCTTTTGTTCATCACTGATGTTATTTTCCTTCCATCCATCACATCCACATCCTTTTTTCCCTTGGATCGAACATCCATGGGAAGACGATGATCCTTTCCTTTTCATCCAATCCTCCTCATGTCCCTTTTCAACTGTCATCATCATGACTGGGGGAATCCTTACTACCATCCACTGGGGGCATCATCCATTTTAGATACCCCTCACTTCCCATCCTACCCTACACCTGGGGGAAAATCAAACCTATCCATCCATCCACATAGGCCACCCTACTTTACACTTAGGGGCACACCACATCTATCCCTCAATCCATCCCCCTATACTTGGGGGCATATCTTATCATCTTCCATATCCCCCATCTTATCATATACCACATCCCTCATCCTATCTATCTCCCATCCCACATCCCATCTAATCTTAACCTATCAACCAATCCCTATCCTATCCAACCTATCCATTTCCCTCAATCCTTCCCTTTCATCCTACCCAAACATGCTTTGGGACTTATAGGAGAAAGTCACATCCCACCTTACATCCCTTCCCATCCCCCCATGAGCTATCCCATCCCAAATCCTTTCATCTTACCTATCCTCAACCATTCCCCCATCCCAAATCCAAAATCTCAACATCCAACATCAAATAATCTAAACATCCAAAATCCAAAATCTAAACATTAAAAAAAATCCATAAAAATATCACAAAATTACACAAAATAATAATAAAAATGTAATGTGTGTTTTCTTGTGTGTTTCTTGTCTGCATTTACATTTTGGCTGATGATATGAGGCCCCTTTTGTTTATTTTTCTTTTGCACGTCCAATGATATGAGGACCATATTTTTGTATTAATTTGTCCAATGATATGAGGACAAGGGCATTTGGAAATTCAATCATCATGGTCTTTATACCTTGGTGCATTTTTCTCTATGCCACATCAATAACATTGCTAATGATGATAACAGTGGGCACTTTATGGTAGCACACCCCCTTCTATCATCATATTTTAACATTATCATCATCCACACCTAATCCTCATCATCATCTAACTAACTATCTAACCTCCTCATCCTCATATCCAATCAATCCTTTATCAATCAATCAATATCCACATCAAAATCTTATCCTCTCACATCCAACATCCAAAATCCTCACCCCTTGGCTGGGGCATCTTCTAACATCCTCTCATCAATCAAACTCAAACATTATTTCTCATCTCTTCATCAATCATCATCCCAATCCTCTCCTCATCAATGTCCTATCATCCAAATCAATCCAAAAACCAATCCTTATTCTCTCATCCAAACATCCTCAATCTTCTAATCCTCCAAATCCAAACCTATCAAATGTAACATCCAAAAACATCCTCAAATCACATCCTCACATCTAACATCGTCAAATCTAGCGTCCTCAAATCTAAATCCCAAATATTCCAACGTAATCCCTTGATTCAGGCATCCTCTAATCCACCAATCCTAAATCTTCACCCTTTATCATACATCATTGACTGGGGCATCCTCTACTCCAAAATCCAATATCTCCTAATCTTCTAATCTCTTACTTCTCTAATCCTCTCTCATATCTTCTAATCCTCTAATCCTACATCCTCATCAATATCTTAATCAACATCAACAATCCTTCTATTATCTAATCCTCAAATCCAATATCCTTAATCTCAACCCCTTGACTGGGGCATCCTATAATCTAAACCCTTCAATCAATCCTCTAATTCTCTATCCTCTCTTATAATCCTCAATCTTCTCATCCTCTAATCCTCTCTCATCTACTAACTTTGGCCTCTCCTCTTTTTGAAGTGGTTACTCAACTCATTCCTCCCCACCTAACCCCTCGAGGGGGCATCATATCACCATCCTAACATCTTCTCTTCTTTTTATTTGAATGGTCATTGCTACGTAATAACCCTTCAAAGAGGGGGAAAATGTAGACATCTAAAATGTCGACAAAATTAATTCTTATTAATTTGTCCCACAAATATCCTAACACCATCACTATCTAAATCCCTATAATAATTAATCACAAGATTAATTCTTATTAATCCCTTTTATCACATATACCGTTTATCCTAATTAATTTCATCTAATACCCCATCTTATCATTAATCCCTTTAATTCATTGTTATATCCTATTATTCTATCTTAATCCTTATTAACATTTTCTAGGAATCTTGTAAATGACAATAATCAACTTTCTTCAGTTGTTGATACAAGAATCTTCTAAATGACAATACTCAGCTTTCTTCAGCAACTGTTGATACCCTTCTTGATGTTATCCCCAACAATATTTCCCCTAAGGAAGACTTTCTCAGTCTTATTAAGACATTTTCTATTGATGAATTACCAAAAGATGTGTTCTTAATGGAAGGAGATAAGTCCCCTAGACCTGATGGCTTCTCAACAATCTTTTACCAAAAATTCTGGGACATTTGCTCGGAGGATTTTCTTAAAGTAGTAAATGAGATTTTTAGAATTGGGAGGTTACTCAAAGAGATTAACAATAATTTCATTATTTTGGTTCCTAAGAAACGAGGGGCCAAGGATTTCAAAAAAATTAGGCCTATCAGTCTCACAAATTTTATTTACAAGATCTTCACTAAGACTATAGCTTCCAAAATTCAGCCTCTTCTTCCGAATCTGATCTCTAAGCAACATGGTGGATTTGTCTAAGGCATTCTCATCTAGGATGGGGTGGTGATGGTCCACGAAACCATTCATTCTATGGAAAAAAGTTTGAAAGCAGGAATGTTTGTAAAATTAGACATGAATAAAGCTTTTGATAGGGTCTCTTAGATTTTCCTTGACAAGGTTATGGATAAATTTGGAAAACTGATCATTTATAATGATCATCATATCTTGTATGACCACCCCTGAGATTAGAGTGAATGTTAATAAGGTTCATCCTATGGTCTTCTCAAAGAAGCATTAGAAATTAGAAAGGTAGAGGTGGATATTTCTCACATGTGTATTCCATCATGTCTGACAATCTCATTTGTACCATTACTAGAATAAAACTTTGGATTACCTTAAAAATGAAGTTTCAAACTTACCTCCTTATGTATGATCACTATTGTCAATGCAACAATTTGTTGATGACACTAAATCCAGTGAAATCTTCACTCCAGTATTTGGAAAGGAAAAGAAACAAAACTACTAATCACCTCCATCATCAAGGTATCCCATACTTTCCTAGCATGAGACGAACACCCAATACTTTTCAAAGCATTGGAGGATTTAGTAAAAATTCAACTAAAATTTTACTAGTGGCTTGAGGTTCTGTTGCTTCCTTGGAGTTTTTGATTATGTAGTCACATATCAATGCAATAAATGATGATTTTAAAAAAACCTATATTAGATGTTGAACTCAAGCTTCTAGATGGAAGTATATTATGCCTAGTTTTTCTATTAGTATCATAGCTGTTAATGGAGGTTTCCTATGGGTGTGCGACCCCATGCTTTCAAGATTTCTCTTTGGATTACATTTTGATTTAATATGGCAACTTTAGGATTTCATGAGTGATTCTGGGGTATTGAGTCCCCTATGTGAAAACCATTCCCCATTAATAAAAACACATATCATTTTCTAGGAATTTAATATTCCTAAACCTTCCTACACCTAGCCTCAATCGATGTAATCACATCCCTAATCATCTTTTATTAACTTAGAATTTCTGTTCCTAAACTAGTTCATGTAAACTACCTCTAAATCTATTAGGCTTCATTACAAATTCTAGAAGTCTCTCTAAACTTTTTCCTTCCATTGAATTTAAAATTCAGTATGAAAGCTAACTTGCATGAAAGAAACCTTAAAATAAAATGAACCTTGAATTCTGAGATGTCTGGTATCATGCAATCCTCTGGTGACATTATTTCCATACCATCTACAATCTAATCCCATTTATTAAGTATCCTGGACCCTACAATTTCATATGAAAGTAAACTTGTAAGTTATGTAACTCTTTTGGTTAATGAAAACCTAAGGAGGAAGAACCCATAACAAACCTCTGCCATTTTATTCAATCCAATCTATCAATGGGTCATCAATGCTAAGTAAAATCAAGGGGAGGTGCTGCCCAAGTGTCTCCACAAAATTAGCAATGAAGCAATAACAACACCATCCATGTTCCAATCTATAATAACTAAGTCTTTGTCATCCTCTTGTGATATTTGAGATATCGATATCATCCCTTTATCTATTGTATGTAAGCTACTAATCATTGTTTTAATTATGCATGGGTAATTAAGAATTAACATAGATTAGAACAATCTCTTATATAGAACCCTTGCATCATATTGCTTATATTACATTTATATTCTAACAGTGTAAAAGTGCATACCCATTTTGAAAACATTCTCATCAAGAAATTGAAAAGTTAACAAGTTTTCATTATAGTTTATAGGATAACGGTGCAAAATCAATTATGCATGTAATCTTCAAGGTCCTCCCCATCTAAGTTAGAAGGCACAGATGCTACTTGGGGCCCTACAAATAGCCACCTTGAGGAAGGTAAGTTTTCACCTCAAAATCTAAAAGAAATCCTAGTTTAGTGATTTTTTGCTTTATAGCTAGTACAAGTATTTTTGCAAAGTAGCTATGAAGCACTTTCAAGCTTGAATTTAGAGGATAGGTATCTTGATGATAGTTGTTAATGAATAAATTTCCCTACTGTTTGGGCATTAATAAGGGATGATTTTAGGTGGTAGGAAATTGAAGAAATTTGATAACTCAAATATAATGTTGCAAGGGGTCATATTAAATATCCAAACGAAAATACACGATGAGAGAATTTTGGAATTATCATCAGGGATAGACATTCTTTGTTTGCAAAAAGTTAGTCATGACTAAGATTTTATAGCCTTATCCATCGATCACTAAAGTTATTTGGAAAACATAGTTTATGCTCTAACTAGTAATCATGAGCCTAGCCATAGGAATTATGAATTTTATTGTCTTCTAAATGGTGACCCATTATGTTATACCTATGTCGTGACCCAACCTAAATCCATCCCCTAAACCATGTGGGTATTATTTAATTATTGAAATCAATTCCTTTGGAGTTTAACCCATTGTTGTGCATCCAATTACACTAACGAAAGGATGACACTGTGGTGGTGGATTGCAAATGAGATACCAGATGCCCATTGGGTGTTGTGTGGTGACTTCAACATGGTTGAGTTGGGAATTGATAAGATCGGCCATCTACCCATGCGTTGTATCACTGGAAAAAGGGAAATGTGGATGTACATGAAGAAAAACATGAGAATAAATTTGGGTTTTATGATTGCCCAATGCATAATATATCATATGGTTGTTGGCACACTTGAGTTAATTTGTGATGAGGATTTTTTAATTATTAGGTAGAAAATATCTGTCATACCCAAAGAATCAATTTTTAATTTGACGGAATAAATTTTAGTGATAATCATAAAAAATCATAGAAGCGTGACAAAAGGCCAAAGCTTTCCTCCTTATTTTACTCCTTTAAGATACATGGATTGTGCCTAAACTTCTTGAGATTGCTCCTTATTCCTTGGAAATTTAGTGTATTTTTATTCTTGAACAAAATAGTGGTATTTCTAAATTCCACTATAGGTTTTTTGGAAAATATGTTAATTGTTGTAACTAGCATGATGTACAATGTAAGGTTTATGTAGAGGTTAGTTGTCTTCTCAGTACAATGCATATTCAAGCCCATCTAACAATTATAGAAGCCCACGAACAAAACATGTAAACACCTCATAATTGATAAAACAAACTCCATTTTGACTATACACTATAACATTTTATTAGCAAAGTCTTCGAAAAACAATTCCTAAAAAGCAACATGCCCTAGATGACCATAATTGATAAAGAGTTATGAATTGTCAAGAGTAAGTATATATAAAGAGATCGGAATGATACCCATGTTGAATGCATCCATCAAGCAAGGAACATAAGTTTGACTTCTAAAAAAACATGCAATGCCATTTTTAATCAAAGCACAAACTGTCTTAGAATGCATGAGGATTACAACTAACCATAGTAGGAATCACCCCAACTTTACACATGGTAAAAGACCAATAGTCTCATATGCGTTTCTCCATAAGATTATTCTCCCTAGCATTTGGGGGGTTATAGGTGGTGGGGAATTGAATAAAATTGATGATATATTGAATACAAACAATGTCTTACAAGTTTCATTTATTGGAATAATAATAAACAAATGATCATGAGATAAATTACACCACCATCATGATAGGATCCTTGAAGAATGGACTCTATTCACCCTTTGCAATGTGGTATAGCCATTTCCATCTTCATATGATCAAGGTGGAAAAGCTCATGACTCCAACTCATTGAAATTTCATTAAAATGGCATACCATTCCATGAATATTATTTCCTTCTAAAAGACCCACTTCTCTATTACCATACACATGAAACCCTATTTAGTGGTGCTCTAGAGCCTACAATAGAGTAAAAAATTAAACCCCTTTTGTTGACATGTTTTTTTTTCGTCTTTTACAAAATTAATAAGATCTTTTTTAATAATAACAACAACAATAATAATGAAACATTTGATGATAGTTAAAGAAGACCCCAAAAAACTAACAAACTCGAATTGAACTAATGAATTGAGGATTTTTTTTTTTTAGTATTGAGTAAAAAATCTATATATTCAAATAATTAATTAACACATAAAATGAATTAGATAATCCTTTAAAACCACATAAACATCAAAAAAAAATTCCAAATCCGAGTGCTTGTTTTTCTCCTATCTATATGAATTTGCCCAATCTTCTTATTCTACTTCTTAGTCCTTGGAAATGTAATATATTCTTTTTCTTCAACAAAATAGTGGTATTTCCAAATTACCTTTATATGTTTTTGGAACATATGTTAACAATTGTATTGGTGTGACGTATAATGAAACGGCTACGCAAATATCATGTGTATTCTCAATACAATGCGTTCTCATGCCCATATCACAATTATAGAAGGCCATAGGAAAGTGTAAAGTGTGAACATGCTCTCTTTGACCATGTAGTAGAGGTATTAATTTAATTTAATATAAAATTACAAAATGCATTGACATCTTTGATGCATACATGCGTCAATACACTATTAATATCCTTTTTAACTGTCTGTGATCTATACAATGCTAGATCATTCCAATTCTTAAAAGGAACGTTTATCAATATAAATATCAACATTATCCCTTCCCAAAATAACATAAATTATAAGGCAATAATGTGAAAAAAAATAGGTGCCATCTTCGTAAACCCGGACTTGATAGTTGACATGAGTAAAACTAGCAATCACATATGTAGAATGCAATGTGAACGCCGAATGGTATATGTTATTTGATTTAGAGGGATAGTTATTACTTTCGTAGTTGATGTTGATAAGGGGTGTGATTAATTTTATAAGTGTAGGAATATAGATGAAGCATTACATTTTAAGGTTCTATCTCTACATTTCAAATTTGTTACAAATTCGTACATATACATTTGCAAATATTATATCATGACTGGTAGTGTTTTGCGGACTATTTTATTTGGCATTAAACATGAATACATGAAGACTTCCCTATATTTATTCCAAATGTTAAAAGCTTGTGTCATAATGCTTGCATAGAAAGTAATGGGCTAACAGTTTCAACCACTAGTCAGAAAAGTCCATATCCATCTTCCTAATTTTACAATTACCATAAGATTCCCTCATTCATCTAAACGTAAAATAAACACGGGTGGGATGATATCCAAGTGATTCATTCAACATATTGAGATATGAATATTTGTGAATAAGCCTATGTAGAATTCGTTAATGTACCATAGATGTTGATGATTGAATTGTAATAATATATTTTAAAAAGCTTTAAAAGTAAACATGAATACAATTGATACATTTGATACCGCTTTGGATTGTGACCATATTTCCTTCAAGAATTTTGTCAAACATTTCACATGCCTTTGCATGCTTCCCCATTTTACATACATATATGTCACTAGAAAGATGCTTCAACATTTTGTAATGACATTGAAGACCGAGTACTAATACGAATAATAAGAACCCATAAAAAATATAGAAATAACAGGCTTATGAAACCTTGCATAATTATAGCTTTGTACCGTTCAAATCATCCAAAGGCATTTACGAAAGGCTATATTTATTGAGTTTTTCATTTCTATTGATAATCTTCCTCCCTGACATGCAAAAGTTGAATCGACAATCATGGTCATAAAAAATAGGCAAGCAAAAGTCCAATCCACAATCAACCTTATAAATAGAAGTTGGATGCATATAGATCCACCAAAACGATGCCAACACAACAAATAAATTATTATAAAAGACTAAATTTAATAATAAAATAACATAGCAAAATAGGAATTCAAGTAGCCAATCCACAAGTGAACACAGAAACAGGGGCAGATAAAACAATTATGTGTAACATAGATTTTAAAGAGCAATAAATTTTTGAAAAGAACACAGTAAATTTTAGATGCAGGGGTCTGATAATGGTAACATTGAGGAAGTAATGCTTCCCTTTGTATAATGCAAAATGCCCCAAAGTTAAATATGCTTAATAATTACTTTGCACAGAGCAACCGTCGACTTAGTTAATCAAGTAATAATTAGTTAATCAATCTCGTCCTACCAATGTCATTAAAAGTATGTACTACCTACATGATTCCTGGCTATAAAATGGTAATCAATACACCATCACTACATCCTACCAAATGAGATGATAAAAAGACAAGGGACTGCTAAACTTGCAATATCTTTAAAATATTTCCACTTCCTTCCTGTTCTTGGAAAATATTGTTTGTTATGAGATATTTCTCTTTCCATGGATTATAGATAAACAAATATTTGGTTAAGTTCTAAAAATCCTAAACCTAAAAATCCTAAACCTAAAAATAACATCAAACTACCATTAGAAAGTGAGTTGAAAGGCTTCAATTTTGTGCAAGTATGAATATCTCAGGTAATGTTCAACTTTTCTTTTTCAGCCACTTGTCAAAGTTGAGAATCGTTATCAGGGAACAATTTACATCCACAAAGCAAAAATAACAACCCATTAATAGTAGAACAAATAAAAGTCCATTTTTAGTGGAACAAATCTCTAATGCTTAATGGAAGGACACTTCATTTTACAAGCGCACTTGTGGCCTACCTGGTAAGATCATTAAAAATTTAGACTGCAAAACGAATATGATTTGACTGTACCTTACCACATTTATTGACCATCTAATTATGAGTTCTAGCAGCAAGAAATATCTCAGAAAAATAAGCTTAAGCAAATGCTGATCTCCTAGAATTATAAAGAAATAGCCAAACAGTTATACACTTTTGTGATTCCAAAACATCCCGACAGATATTTAGTTCTTTTGACTACATTAGTATAAGCTTAAAAATTTTGGGTGATAGAAATATAATAATAAAAAAATGTAATGATCAGTATTTTTATGAAACTCCATAAAAACAAGACAAACAATAGAATGTTATCGGCTCAGCATCTTAAATTGAAATATGATCCTTATGGTTGAAATTCATTCTACCCAAGTAGAAGTCATGAAGAACTGAAACAACTCCATAGAAGTTTCCTGACTTGACCACTAATTTTGATGATAGAGGCAGATCCTATAAGGTGTAAGGTCACAATTGCATCTCCCTTCTTACATAAGCCTTTTTGGTTTGTAGTCTGAAGAGCAGTATCCAGAATCACTTCAATTGATTCAGAATCAGTCACCTTTGCTAACCCTTCTGCCAGAAGTGGGAACAATCCTCCACATATGATGTGTTTGGTATGAGTTTCATCATTGCATGTTCAGTCAAATGAATTTTTTTTCTGTTGAAAGATAGGAACCACAACAAAAAGAATAGGTATATGTGGTTTGTACTTTGCTACTAGTTTAGCAGTGGTACCACAACGAGTTAGGACCACAATGAGTTGAATTTGTTTGTTGTTTGCAATCCATGATGGACAATGCAATGACTCCCACAAGCCTAACATATCATTTGAGAGGGATAGTTATTACTTCTGTAGGATGTTGAAAGGGTTTTCTGATACATTGACAAGATTAATGACTGAAAATTTTGTTGCACCAAGTGGAAGTTCATCCATCAAGATGAATACTGGACCTACATTTATGTACCATGTTAACATGACCTGGGATCATGCATAGCCAGGTAGGGAAAGCCAATAGTGATGTCTATTTGTAAACCTTGGTTTCATCGCCAAGATAAAAGAGCCCCCAGTTCCGTTCTGATTCCATGCCAAGCTTCTATTCTTATTGAAAATGGAAAAAATGTATGTATCTATTTCATGTCCTAGCCTTGAGGGTGTCCCTGTGTTGTTAATCATGTGCCTGACAAGATTTGCATTGTCGGTCTGGGGTTGTTGCTGGCTCTTTGGGGCCTCCATTAGAGGGCCACCTTGTTTCAGTTATCATTAAACCAAGTGACCTAAATTTTAGCGCTTCTAGAGCAAAGAAAAGGGTGTCTATCTATGCATCAAACATATTAGTATAGACAAGACCTATGTTGGGGTCAATAACACCATTGGGTCTAAATAAGGCATAGTCCTAGATACTTTGTGAGGGGAATCTGTGTAGGCATAATACGGGTAAACATCTTCCATGAATGGGGACCGTGTCTGAGCCATAAACTCCAACATGGGTCTCAGGAAGAAGGCATACTTACTGTCCAGTGCCCCTGCTGAGGGTGGAAATTATCAGGAAGTGTCAAACAAGTAACAACAACCATCTACATATGTTAACCAGCTTGTGCTCCTGTAACATCTCTATGTTTACCATCTGCATGTTCATCCAAATACCTCCTGTAAACCAAACTGTTCCATGCCCTTATCTGCCCATAAGCTAAACCAGAGATATCAACAGGATGTTATGTGAAACAAACAAAATATTTGTGAGATATGTTATAACCAAAGGCAACATGCAAACTTAGAAAAGCTTAGAGGTTAGCATATTCCATAAATCCATCACACACGAGCCCTTACTACTTGTCATTGAATCTCCCAAGATACCAATTCATTGGATGATGCTAGAAAAATAGAGATAAAACTGAATAATAAAGAGGATTTAAGAGTTTTAGAAGTACTAACCGTGCAGTCCTGTCACCTAGTGGCATAGTGCTGGGAACGCTTATTGTTGAAGTAGGTCGAATTGGTTTGGGCTCTTTTACCTGCTACATGTTAAGTTCTTGCTAGTGAGTTACAAGTAGACACTAAGAAAGTAGGCCCAGAGAAGAAATTTTAGGTAACTCAGCGGCGCTCTGTTATTATACATAACTGTTTGGTTGTTCATCACCAAATCGTGGGGAAGTAGGTAATTTACAGTGTTAATTTTTAATGTAGAGCTTATTATTACTATTTTTTAAAATCAATTTACGGTATGTTTAGACAGAGGACACGAATCTGTGTTCTTGCCATTAATGAAATTGTAAAGCAAAGTGAAAAGGAAATTATAAAAAAGCAAACTTCAAATATAAAAAAATAAACAATTAGCAATGAAATGATTCAATGTAACCAACAAACTTTAGATATAAAAAAAAACAATTAGCATGAAAATAAATAGATAGCGAAATTGAGGTTCTTGTTGTGTGTCTATTGCCAGGATTTTGCTACAATGACTTACATTTTTAACCCTGATAAGTTCGTCTGTTCAACTGGACACTCAGTTCGGCTGGTTTCCGCGTCGGTTTGCATTGAAGGAAATTGTTTGACAAAGTTTATCATAGGGGGAACGCCTTCGGCGTAAAAACTTGAGAAATTTCTTAGAGAATTTTTGTGGGCTAGCTCAGAGCTTGACAAAGGTTTTCGTAGAGTTGCTCGGGAATTTCAATGGCCGAATTATCAAGAACAATGGAAATTTCGTCAAATGAAGCACTCAGCGTTCAGAAATTCAGTGGCGAGCGAGAGACGGGGGCGTCGACCCAGCAGAAAAAGCACGCTGAAATGATCAAACACCTCGCAGATCTGAACAATGCACGCCTTCAGCAATCACAGTCACGTAAGTCCGAAACACTCTCGGCTCCCGTATTTGAATCAGTTGAGGCATTTGTGAAACGTTTTTCTCAGAACAAACAAAAAATCCAGAGGACTCTTGATGAATTTCTGGAAAAGGGAGATAATCAAGAAAAATCCCTAGTTAAATCCGGTTTAGAAGCCCTAAGTGCTGAAATTACTGACCTCGAAAAATTAGCGGCCGAAAATTCATATTTCTTGCCTTCGTACGAAGCCCGTGCTGCTCGCAACGCCATTGCGGAGCTCAATGAGCGTCTGGATTATGCGAATTCTAATCTCTTGCCGAAAAAGAAATTTTCCTTCAGAAACAAGGCCAGTAAATCAAATCCTAAAGAAAGGGATGAAAACCCTAATGAAAATAATAAAAATAGTATTAACGCACACGAGAAAAACAATTCTTTTGCCTACGATGCCCCGGGAGTCAGAAACAAGAACGGAATAGTCGTGGTTAACAATCTGGATGCATCCAGAGACGGCGATTTTGCATTGTCGGATTTGGTTGATTGTAAAATTTATCTCAGGGGCAGGTTGAGGGCGTTCTTTATTCATAAACTGAAGTGCTGCCAGGTGTTTGCCGGACCTGTTATGGGGTCTGTGCTTATAGAGGAAGCGGAAAATTGTGTTTTCATGCTTGCTTCTCATCAGATTAGGATTCACCAGACTGTAAATACGGACTTTTATCTCAGGGTTCGGAGCAGACCTATAGTTGAGTATGCTAGCAATGTCAGGTTTGCTCCTTATGCATTGTTTTACAGAGGGATTGATGAAGATCTGCAAGAGTCGGATCTTAAGGATGAGACTGGAATGTGGGCTAATGTTGATGACTTCAGGTGGTTAAGGGCCGTGGCATCTCCAAATTGGAGTATTCTTCCAGAGGATGACCGGTTGCCACTTTTAGATATTTCTGATTTAAAGGCAGAGGAAAAAGCAGTACCTTGAGTCATTGCATTGGATGGATGGTTTCAATTCAAGTTGGTTTGAAGGCAAGTTGGTTTTAATCGCTTGTAAATCTCACTTTACTTTGCTAACCATCAGGGTCTATATCTGGGTGAAATGATATTCATAGAATTTTCTGTTTTACCTTTTCCTGTTGAAGACATGCTGGAAATAAATCTGTGCTTTTTTCTGCAAATTGATGATCTTGAAACTATTCTGCTACGCTTCAGGCTCTATGTTTGGGTGAAATTATATTCATAGAATTTGCAGTTTTAACCTTTTTTTGGGTTTCCTAATGCTAACTTGATGGTTATAAAACTATTGTGCCACCCATCTGGCTTTGTGTGGACGGAAATATGTTTCATAGGATTTGTAGTTTTGACCTCTTTCTATTCAAGTCATATTCGAAATCAATTATGCCAAATTGAAGATTATAAAATAATTCTGCTACCCATTGGTCTGTGTGTGGGGATGGAAATGATTTTTATAGGATTTGTAGTTTATATATTTTCTCCACTCAAGAGATGTTGGGAAAAAATTGGGTATTGCCATTTCGAATGCCAAATTAAGGATTACAATTTTTCACAGGATCTGCACATCAGGCTTTTTGTAGAAATGCTATTCACAGGATCTGCAGGTTTACCCTATCTATTTAACTTAACGGTAACAAAATTATTCTGCTGCCCATCTGTAGATAAAAATGACATTTATAGGATTTGCAGTTATTGACCTTTTCCCCCAGAGCTTGTGAATTCTTAGCATTTTTCTTGTTAATAACCGTGAAAGTGATTGGCCATCCAGCCAAAAGGATGACTCATATTTTCCCAGAAGGGTTTGAAGTTTTGTCTTAACAGTCGGTTCTTAAAATCATAGTCTTAGTATTTTATTTGGCAATCTATGCATTTAAGGAGTTCAATTTTGGTTTATTCCCTGTAAATTCTTACTTTTTTTTTTGGTTAATGACTTCGAAGATAAACACCTAATTTCCCAGAAGGATGATTTGTATATTGCCATAAGGGTGTCTAGCTTGAACCTTTATACTTGGTCCCCAAAGTCACACAATTCTAGGCATTGGATTGTCTGTACTAATGTTTTTAGTGGCAATATATGTAGTAGAGGGGTTCAACCTTTTTCTCATGGCTCGCAAATTCTTATTATCTTTTCTTGTGGATGATTTTGAAGAGTTTTATGTTCCTAGAAGGGTTTGGAATTTGGATCTTTATAGTTGATCATCAAAATCACCTAGAACCTGGGGTGCCTGTTTTTTCATTTCTAATGTCGAACTGCGTAGTTGTGGGGTTCGGATTTATCAAATACATCTTGTCTTGTTGTTTCCAATCCAAGATTGCGAGCTTTGTAGTCTGTCAGGAGGATTTGATATATATGGGCTTTAAATCTCCTTCTATATCATGTGGAGTATCCAATTTTGTGTCAAATCTATAAAAAAATTTATTTTGTGCATGCCATTTAAAAGAAACTAGCTTGAAATTTTTTTGTTACCTACTACTTTCTAGAATTTGGTTTCAGTTAAATACTACTGGATTTTCCCTATCCATTGCAGAAGAGGGTTATTGTGCTGTTGACATTTCTATCCATCAAGCAATATTTCAAGGACTTCGTGGGGATCTGTTTCTCATCTTAGACCAAGTTATCTGTATATATCTTTTGTTTTGGGTGGACTAATAACCTGGAGTTGGTAGCATGGATGTCCCCACCATATCCTGTGTTTATTGTAGATATGTCAACACCGGAAATTTATGTTAAACAAATCGTGGTAGTAAAATTACACCTAACTATTAGAATGATGTACATTCTGTTAGAAACTTACAAAGTATTGCAAAGTAGAGATCGACATTATGTCAGTAGAAATTTTGTTCTTAAGTTTATAATTATTTACTCACTTGTAGGATATACAGGCTTGGAAATGGACATACATGCTTATCAACCTAAATTTTCAAATAAAATATTGCAATTGCAATCATTCCTCTTATTCATGGAATGCTCAATTAAGGATGCCCGCTTTTTGTGAAATTTATCTTCTTAGTTATGTTCTATATTTTGGTTTGATCTTAGGCTAATGTAGTAATGAGTGATTATTTTTTATATCGTGTCCTCCTAGAGGGAGTATTGGTTTTGGTCCTCAAGGAGCTTTTACAGTGCCTATGTTTAGCACCAAAGCAATGGGTTGTGATTGCTTTGATCAGATTTTACTTCTGTTGTGTTACTTTGACTGTTCACAGCTGATGCTCCCTAGCCAAATTCCATTATTTCACAATTTTGCTTCCAGTTCCCTTTTACTCCACAGGTACATTCTTTATACTTAATATCCTCTAAGCCTTCACTTATGTGATAAAGTCAATTTGCATGATGTATGCTTAATAATCCTCACAAACCGTCACAATTAATTACGATCTAGAATGAAATATTCAGGTAAGGTGACACTATCTCTCTTCTCGCTAGAGATATCTCAGGTCACGTTGCATTTTTGGTGCCTTTGTTCAAATATAGATTGATGGGTTGTAATATCATTTCTTATACTATGTTTCCACAGTATTACTGGACTGGAAAATGTTGCTGGTCCCTAGCCAAGTTCCAAAGTTCCTTGATTCTGCTTCTAGTTTCTTATTACTCCACTTCTGTGATAAGGTTATACCTCATACATGGAATTGGATTTAAAATTTTAGCATTATCATAATTTTCATCTAATAATCTCATTTGATTATTCTTATCAATTTCCGTGGACGATAAAATCATTATTTAAGAATTCCTTGTGCTGATTTAGTGTGTTCCTATGTCTTGAATGTCAATGTCAAGTACCCTTTCTGTGATTTATGAAGTTCCATTCCTATGAGATTTCATACCACTTAAAATTGCTTTCAAATTCTATGATCATTGCTTCGAATATCAAAAGAATCTACTTGCAAAATCAGATATTGATACGCCCCCTATAGGTCTTGAATATGGGTATGGTACATATCCTATACGGATACTTACTGGATATGCATGTGGATTTTGGCAGGGTATGGCATTGGCAGTCCAGATACGTCTGTGTATCCAGGCATATATTCAGACTTCCATGGACTTGTACCTGACCCATATCTGGGCTAAAAAACGGGTTTTAAAGTTATTTTTTTCAACATTAAAAACATGAAGTGCCTAAAAAAATAAATTCAAATTGAAAATACCCAATGAAAACCCTATAAAGGCAATAAATAACATAAAACAAAAGCAAAAACACTCACCTCATTCCCTCATTGCATTGCCTCTCTAAGGCGTTTAAGCTAATTTTTTACATTTGTGCCTAGTCGTTTGGGATTTGGTTGGTATTATACAAATTATGAGTAGTGTTTCATGATTATCTAACTTATTTTGTCTTTAATATGCATAATACGTGGTTAATTCCTATTTATTAGGCTAGAATTCATATATTTTTTGTAGGGCCGTATCCAAAGTTGTATCAAGGACCCCCCCAATTTTTTTTTCCTGTATCCGCATATCAGATTCTTCTTATCCATACGCATGTCTGAAACTTATCGGCGCGAAATTTAATTACAATGTCAGATTGCATCCCAAGCCTTCCTACGCATTGATACAACACTGATTCATGACCTTAAGATGATGACGTTATGAAGGTGTTCAAGGTCCTAAAGTGAAATTTTTACAAATTCACTTCCCTATGATTTGCCCAACAGGTTTGGACTTTAGAAAGTTCCAACCATCCTCAACATGCTAAGTGATTGCTGCTCATAATATTTGAATAATCAGCCTATTCTTGGCTTTCAATTCTTTCAGGGTAGCTTCATTCAATAAAAATATTAGCATTTTACATTCCTAACACAAAAATGGCCATAAGCTGAATCACTACTAAAGCAATTTGATAACTTAAAAGTTTAAAACATGTCCAAGCTAGCATCCATGGTCAAATAAGCTACCAACTACCACATACCTTTTCTTGATAGTCACAGAGTGGAAACCAATTATTGAGGTCAAACTCCTTTTTAATGATTTGAAATCATCAGCCTTTTGTATGGCCCGCTGGGGTTTGAACCTCAGTTTTTTTCTTGGCAGACACCCCATCCAATGGACACAACCGAATGCCTTAATTCTGCTACAACTCATTCTAATATGCCAATACAAGTACGCTGATTATTGTCTACGCTCAACATTTGATCATTCCTCGACATGCATCCTATTGGTTAGCATCTTATAAACTTAGGAGGTCCATGCCACATGCTTGTCAAAGACGTGAGATATGATTCTATCCTTAAAAATCTTTAGGTGACAACCCATTGACATTTACATATCTGAGTATGACCTAACAAAATCAACGTGTTGGGAACCTTTAATAGTTCTACAAGTTGTTGTTGATAAAGAGAACATTTTCATGGGTACAGAAACAACTTCAAGCATAGTCCTTGTTTCAATGCAATGCATCCAGTAACATTCTAGATTGCAGTGTTGATCTAACTCACTTATACTTGTGCAAGGTAATGCGTTCTCTTCCCAATTACAGGAGAAGTTCTTCACTTTGCTGTGATAAACTCTCCACAAACTGGTATCCTAGATCAGACCATCCTTCCCCACAGTGATTTCCAATACCATACAATAGCCTATCTAATTCTAAGAGCACAGTCTTTGTAACATTCTGTAATTAAGAATCATCTGGCATCGTATAGGTTCGCTGTCATGCGCTAACAGCTGCAATTATTATGTCGAGCTGGTGATCATGGAATGCTATTCTTATCAACACAATAAGTATGCTCTAGATGAACGCTAATTTCCCTCCAACCTACATGTATTAAGATAATTGCACTGCCCAAGATATCTATTAGAATACCGACATTGTCAATGACTTTGTTGGAGTAACTGGAAACTAAGTAATTGTTGTGATAGACTTGGAAAGGATTTATAAGAGATCAAGATCAAAAGTACCCAATTGCTTCGTAGATTAACAACCAGCATTGTTATCCTTATATATTTGACTGTCTCTCTGTAGACTGGAATCACAAAAAATATGTTTTAGTGTTAGACCTCTGTAAGTTTGCGGAGGAATACTCATGGAGACCAATAATATATCATCTAAAATCATCACATCCTCTTCGTTTTCTTCATCTACTGTAGAGTGTCTATTGTTTTTCCTATTACGTGGTAATATTATCTATTCACCAATATAAACATCATTGCAATCATATATCAATAATACAACAGCTTTTACCTCAACTAAGAATGTAATCATACATTATGTAAAGTTCCATGATCACTAACAACATATTCCATTTCCAAGCTGCCACTATCATCATTTGATCATTATAATCCTCAGTATTCCCAGTTCTGAGAATCCTTTATAAATTTAAAATATGGAATGTCTGTCTGCCTGAAACAACCATATAACATGCAGCTGGATGGATTACAATTGTCTGGCTGGAAGGTCTGCCAGCTTGACCGATGCAACAACAGGCAACCTGTGGCTCTCAGAATGCCCCCTGATTTTTGCAGTCTGTCTTGTACCATGAGGACATGCTCAGAACAGATGCATATCAGAATGGCCATCCATTCATCCTTTCACAATGTGTCAAGTTCATATGATGGGCCTTCAGTCCACCTAGGTCAGGATTCAATTGAATCAAGTTCATCATACTACTATGCAAACAAAAAATTAAGTTTTCTTGGCCTTGGCACACCCATTTTGTGTTGTTGTGGTTGCAGTTCTTTCAATAACCATTCCATCCGTTTTCATGGACGGCGGTGGATCCAAAGTTCCCAGGGGATGCCATCCCAGATGTTCTGCAGCAACTTTTTAGTTCTCAATCTTCAATCTAACTTCTCATTTTCATGCTCTAGTTCTTGTTGTTATTACATGCATTCAACATGATCTTATATGATCAGGAACGAATGAACTCATTTGCTAAACTTGATCAGTCTCAGATTGTGACTGAAGTTCCCTGGCAACTTTTTTGGTTCTCCAATCTTCAATCTAACTTCTCATTTCCATGCTCTGGTTCTTGCTGTTGCTACATTCATTCAACATGATCTTCTATGATCAGGAAAGAATGAACTTATTTGTTAAACATGATCAGTCTGAGATTATGAGGAGCTCAACTCTTATTTTTAATCATTGTTGCAGTAAGGATTGTGGTAGCTGCCTTTCTTCTGTATTTCATCGATCTCCATATACATGAAAATGCGCATACATATGCACTGTCTATGTATAAACGCACATAGAGACACACGTACGTACATAGATACATCCTCACTAACCAGGCAAACTAGTAGCATGACCTCAAAGCTACGTTGTAAGTAGCTTTTTTATTGCTGAGCATGTTCTGATCAAGTGTTTTCATCAAATGTACGGATAAGTCTGTCTATATGTAATAAATGTAAATGCCTCTGACATTTGTGTTTCATAATCATTGACATAGATCAACAATAGTCTTGAGTCATTTAAGTAGAAACCCTGATGACATTATCGAGTTATAATTTTGTATGATGGGCACCCACTGTCACTTTTAATAAATACGGACAGCCATTGGGGTTATCTATGTAATGCAGAAAATATATAAATTGCAATAAATAAATATTTATCTGAAGATATACAATTCAACAGCTTCTCAAGAACTGCAAATGTACTGATGTTACAATTTCTTGCTTGAATGACACCCCGATTGTCATGACCACCACCACAATTGTGATACCTATCTCTAGCCCCTTTATTTTAGATAGCTTTAATTTTATGTATCTATGGGGTTTGGTCGAACTTCATTCTCTTAGAAATGTTTTCCTTGGCTGTAAGTCCTGTTCATGGAGTGATAGTTCCCTCTCCTTTTTTTTATTGGGCTGTTGTGATAATGACCCTTGCTACATATGTAGCATCTACCTGTTAGGGCATTTGTTGGTTTAGTTTCTACCTTATCGTTTTCCCTTCTATGTTGATCTGAAAGCCCCTTCATTTATTTTTTCATTTGATAGTGATATTATTTACTTCTGCATCTTGCATTGAAATCAATGTCCTTCTCTATGGACTACATAATCCATTGAGCGGGGTTGCATTGTCTTTCATTTCTATGATCATAAGCTTGTTGATTGCGTAGTTTCTATTATGCACTTCGCTAATTCAACCCTCCTGAAGAAGAAATATCAAGATTGTAAACTCAAAACTTAATTGCCATTTGCCCAATGCTCAACACTTCTGTCATGTTTGCGTTGTTAAAAATGATCTTCACCTTGATTCTTGATGTGAAAATACCTTAAACCTGATCATTTCTTGACGAGAAAATGCCTGATAGTTTAAAAGGTACCATGACAGACAAGAATAAGATTACACATCTTCATATGACCTCCAAATATTTGACATCAAGCCACCAACTCAAAGATACGACGAATTTTTAATGCCCTTCATACCAAATTGTTAAGTAGGATTTGTCAAAGTTCATTTTTCAAATATATGTTTTCTTTTGCCTTCGGCACTGTATTTTTACGCCGAAAGGTGTGAACTCTGGCGGAAAGGCTCCAGGGTGCTGACAGCGGAGGAGACTGCAGCGGCGGAGATGTATTGGTCGACGATGGACGGCACTTCTGGATCCCTACACGTGTATTTCTGAATAGTGAGCCGGAGTTGTGAACAGTGACCCGTGGAGGAGAAGAGCCTGACACCATGCTCGCAGGAAGGAGATCTATATCGGGAGCCAGAAATGGAGGACAGATGCCAGAGTCCTGGCTGGAGGTGAACATGCCTCTTCCGTCAGCATGAAAAATGGAGTATGGGTGCCTCCTTCTATGGTGGTACGTTTCAGTACAGGAAATATTTAAAAACATCTTTGTGAGGTCTGTAAGAAGAGCTTTGGGTTTGTTGTTGTCCGTGGCTGTCGAATACTGAAGCATAGAGAACCTGTTGTATTTGGCTGCTCGCTGTGTGATTGAAGTTGGAGGAACCCGAAGTCATCATCTGACCAGGTATTGCTCTTCATTTTGTTAGAGGATGAACAAACCTGCTGGTTTTCCGCAGAAAATTAGGTTTTCCTGGTTCAATCGATGCCCGGTTTAACATTCTTGCTTGCACTGTACATTACATAGATAACCTGCAGGGACTAATCTCTTGTGCTTGAGCCCTGTAGTTTTCATGCATACACATTCCCGTCCGCCCCTGCCTTCATGAGCATGTCGTTAGCTTATTAATACAGAAGATGATTAATGGTATGTCAGGATTATAGTTACAACGCAGATCTCTAATACCTTGAAACTTAGAGCTCGGATATATATCTTAAAAAGCCTATGGTGCTTGATTTTATTTTCATGTGGTTGTGTACAGGAGGTCCTTAACAAGTATTACCGCAGAGGAAAAAATATTACATGCAGACAAACTATTTGCTAATATGTCTTAATGCCGTGTGGGAGTGTCTTGCCTTAGCCAAGAGGAATAAAACAGGTCATAGGGTAACTAAGCCTGTGTCAATTAGGTTGAGTCCTCGCGAAGAAAAAGATAACATGTAGTTGAGGGTTTACTAGAAGTCGTCTACTTTGTAAAGATCTGAGCTGTCTTAATGCACGAATATTGTCGAACATGCTTCACGGAGGAGAATTTTTTTTTTGCGCATAATCCTGTGCCTTGACATTTGCGAAAACACTGTATTTAAACATTGGCAAAGGCACATATATGTTATGGTAATGAGCTCTGGTCTGCTATTGTCCAGTCTTGTCAACTGTGCATGGCGATAAGTACAGACTGATAAACACAGTAGGTGTATTCTATACAACTATCACATCCTACCATATAAAAGTGACAAATGCTAGGTCAAAGCACTAATTCTTTTCATTGCTCGGACTCTATGACTTCAGGGCTCCAGAATATAGACAAATCACAGTTGCTTTCACCTTACAGTAATTTCGACTTAAATTTAGTTCGCACACATTTTTTTCATACTAAATTTCTCGAAGACCATCAAGCTTCTGCTCCTCAATAGGACTGTTCAATTCACTTTGGTGAAATTGTAATTCTTCAGTCATACAGCATCATTAGGTTTCTTGTGGTTAGAGATGCACTGTCATACAATAGTACTACATTTAGATGCAGTGCATCTGCTAATGAGTCACATGAGGTAGCAGTCAAGTTGACCATAAGGAATCCAGATTCTAAAATGAGTGTGAGAACATGTAAACAAGGGTTTACCTGTCTGAGCATATGATTTTCATTCTGAAAAGAAATGCAGCAATCAGACTTCAAACTCAGAGTCTCATGTATAACAAAATCACGTGTTGACCTTTGTTTCTAAACAGTTCATGTGCATCAGGTATGCTTCCTTTCATTCTATTGTCTACTGTGCAGACACTCTGTTCAACTTAGCAATCTGATGATGCCAAACCATTAGGTGAGTCAGTAACAAGACTTTACAAATTAAATTTTTTTTTGGACAGCTATCACCAATATCCTTTTCTGAAGCTCCTATTTTACCGCAGGCTGGGAGTATGTTCGCACATTTTAATTGATCAGAGTTTGATGACCTGAAGAAACTTGCATAATGAGTGCGAATAGTGTTCTTTGTCCCCATAGGTGTAGACCTGTATTTTCAATCTGATTACACTATCTTCAATTAGTGCAGACCTGTATTTTCATGAGCATGCCTTTCACAAGGAAAGACAGTCCAGTCTGGTCATTGGTCATAGGTGATACAATTATTCCAGCATACAAAAGACATGGTTACTCCTCATGAGGCAGTCATCATCACTTTCACCATTTGCAACAAACAGGCCTTCAACCCAATCAGTTTACATTTTCCAATATACTCCCAGCGTGTGCCAAGAATGGGAGCAATATGGAACAGGGTATGGATACTCCATCAAAAGAGATAAAAACATAGAGGAATTTTGTCAATGACGTGGTTGCAAATGTGTTCAACTAGACATGTAGTGCAAAATGTGAAATCCGTAGACAAGGCACGTGAACTGTTCGACACAATGCCTCACAAAAATGTAGCATCGTTGGTACAGTTTATGATTGCAAGAATATGCCCAAAATGGATATGTTAAAAATGTGTTATAATTACTTAGAAACATTCGAATGCAGATTGCAATTGGCAGACTGTAAAGCCAAATTCCACAAATTTTGTCAAACATCCAAACACTTGCCTGTGCCAAAATGGGAGCTTTGGAATAGGGTCATGGACATCCATGAAAGCATAATGGATAGAGGAATTTCGACCGACTGTAGTTACAACTGCCTGGTAGACATGTTTACAAAATGATGGATAGCATAGACAAGGCACATGCTACTGTTTTAGTACGTCAAAGAGTGAGAGCATCCCTGCAAAATGCATCTGGTACATATACATGCTTATCCATGGCAATCCCTAATACGACATCTTTTTCAGGCATTGTTTCAAGACTTAGTTCATGCGCATCCAGGTATGCTTCCACATTCATGTATGTCTACTAGAGCACTTGCAACTACATCTAAGAAACCATTAGGCAATCTTAACAAGACTTTCAAATTAGGATTTTTTTTTGGCAGCTATCCATATCCTTTTCCGAAGCTCCTATTTTGCCTCCAGGCTAGGAGCTATGTTCGCACATTTTAATTGATCGAGTTGATGACCTGTTTCTTGCATAGATGGTGGAGACAGTAGTCTTTTCACATAGTGCAGACCTGCATTTTCAATTATATAGCATGGATCTGATCAATTAGTGCAAACTCTGTAATTTTCATTCAGCATGGTTTCACAAGGAAAGACAGTTCACATGAAATTCTTTCATTGCTCAATCCCAGGCGATACCCACCACATGAAATTACATAATCAGCAATCCCAACAAACACCCATCATAACAGATCTGAATCTCTCATTGAAAACAGTCATATTGTTTACCACACCCATTTGCAACAAATCAGGCTTCCTATCTGCAAACATACAAATTCAGTATCTACCGAGATCTTCGTGAAATCATCGACTCCCAGCGTGTGCCAAAATGGGAGCTCTTGGAACAGGGTATGGATATCCATCAAATGTTATAAAGGATAGAGGAGAATCCTTGGTCACCATGTGGTTGCAACATGTGCTCGTCTAGGGTATGTATGCAAGAATAGTGAAACCATAGACAAGGCATGTGAACCCCATGACTCGACATTAATGCAATCACAAAAGCTGGTAGCATCGTGGATAGTCATGAGTTAACAGAGTATATGCCCAAAATGGATTTGTTAAAAATGTAGTTATAATTAGCTTAGAAAGGCTATTCATGCAATTGCAATTGAGCAGATGTAGATAGCTTCAAATTCCACAACATTTTAGGTCAGTTCATCCTCCAACTGCCTGTGCCACAAAATGGGAGCTTGTGAGAGACAGGGTAAAGGACATCCAAATTGAAAGCGTAACTTGGATAGAGTGAATTTTGACCGATGCTAGTTGCAACTGCCTGGTAACTGTCAGACGCAATGCCTCGAAAAAATGTAGTGTCGTGGACAGTCATTGTTGCAAGATATACCCAAAATAGTTGTAGTATGTTAAAAAACAAGTTTGTGTGTATTAATTAAGGTAGAGACATTTTGATGCATATTCATCATAATAGGATCTTCTGCAGCCTTTCCAATAGCTTCTTCTCTAAACAATATCTGTTTTCTGAAAAATCGATGCCCATTTTGTAAAACAATCTATGTTACAAGTAGAAGGGATGAAGGATAATAGGTGCTCCTCACACATTTTGATATAAAAACCCTGCTGTTGTTTCGCATGCATTCCTGGAAATAAAGCTTAAATTTAAACATTTAAAGGGAATGTAATTATTTCCATTTGCTACTATGTAAAAAGTAGCAGTAGTAAATGGTACCAAACATACTGTTCACCACAAAAAAATCATAATACTTTTGCATCCTCTTGACTAATAAAATGTTGGAGCTATTTCAATATATTTACCTGAATCATGTATCGTGTCTTCCTCTTCCTTTTGGAGAGGTAAATGTGAATATATTCCTCCTCCAGCAATATCCTTTCCTGAAACAAGCATTACCATGTTAGAAGCTGCCAAAAATATCTGAATTGTGATATATTCCTCTTCTAACTCCAGTTTCTCAAAAGATGCCAAAGTTTTTTGTGAAACATTAAAGATTACTCATATAATCTAATGTTAAATTGCAGTAGTTCAGATTGTATTACATTCACCTCGTCTAGAATCCCTTGAAATAAAAGTTGCCTTTCATCCCGTTAAATTCGATTTTGTAGTTTCTTTATTCATGCCACTGGCCGCCTTTTTCATGGCATGCACACCAAGCTGGTGCTGCAAGAAAGAGTTGAAATCCATTTGGCTAGGATCGGGTTGATCTAATGGCAGCTGTATTATTTTTCTCAAATACTTGTCTACCATGTTCTGATCAAATTTGTTGGATTTTATTTTCTTTTTGCCATACATTCGTGCTACTGCATTTTCTATCATACTCTTTTCCATGGCCATTACGATGTTGATCTTGCAAATGGACAATACCAAATTAATTGCAGACAATATCTGTAATTTATACAAGACTTTAGAGTGAAACAAGAATTCACATTAATTGCTGCAAAGAAACCCAAAATTCAAATTTATACCTCGAGAATCACTTTATCTTGGCATCGATCTAGATCATCGACGAAAACCACCATCCTAAGATTTTTGTGGGATGTCGGTTTCATCTTCGGAATCGTTGTTTCTGGGATATTGTTATTCCATGAACAAAATATAGTGGAACACCATATCAAAGAAAACATATTCCAGAACAGGGAAGATATTTGGTTGAGTTTCTTTTTCAGAAAATTGGTATCATTAATAACCCACTACTGATAGCCTAGCTCTTGGCTGTGGTCTGGGAAAGATAAATAGTCCACTACATTAGAGTTGATCGGTTTCACAACAGCCATAACTGATGTCGCTGCTGCCCATGAGAGTGGAATTAATGTCAACGAAAAACTTTTGTATTTAAAATCATTTAAATGTTTATCATTGGCTCTATCTAGCACAAAATACAGAATTACAAAGACCGAAAAGGCTATAATGACTGCAAGAAAACATGCCAACAACACTTCAATGCAGATAGCACGTTTGTGAAATGTCCAATTATATTTCCAACCACTACTGAGCCTCTGGTCCACGGTCATTGCTGCTTCCAATTCTTTTATGATTTCTACCCCGAGGCACTTCGATCTTGCTATTGTGTATGCTATCTGTATAACAAGTATTTTGAATTCCTTTGTAAACTCCAATATACATCAACTTGATCCATACGCTTCCATTCAGACTCCCATGAGGTTTTGATAACATTAATAGTTGATTTATTGTTTATTTCTTTTAGCATATAAAAAGTTCCTACGTATCCATTTGTTATTAGATTGGATACACAATACAATCTTAGTTTAGATATCCTATTCTATTGTGTGATGAATATGCCTTTGGTCTGTTTTATAAAGTTTAATAAAACATTTTGACTGTAGTTATTATGCAACATTGCTTGTTATGATCTTGTGAACCTTTTTTAAGGTTATTGGATACTAAATTATACTACTGTAAAGTAGGAGTTACAGCCACGTTACGAAAACATGAAAGCTTATTAGATGCTTAATTATGCTAGGAGATCCATCCATTTTAAGAAGACATGGAAGCAGCTCCAGCATCTCTGTGATTAGGAAATTAAGATTTAGGAAATTAGGACACTTTGAATTTAAAAACTCGTGTAGCAGATTTATTTTTTGTGGATAATTTGAGAGCATTGCTTGTTTTGTGCACTGCTGGTATTACAACAGAGTAATGTTGTTTTCAAATGGATATTTTATTTATCAATCACATATTTTTGTTTCAAAAAATAATTAGTTCATATTTTTAAGACATTTCATTTCCAAAATTTATAGGTTTCACTTTAATTCATTACAGTATTCATCAGAGCTATTTGATCAATTTTTTGTTAGGAAAGTGAGATTTCTCTCTTTATCTCTTTGAGGATATTATGCTTGTTATTTGGTCAAAAAGTAGTAATTCCTTTTTGCTGCGAATACATTAATTCCTGGATATTATGCCTGTTATTTGGTCAAAAAGTAGTATTTGGTTATTGAAAATGTGTTGTTTTTTTCATTAATTCCCATTTACATTTTCATGGATTCTTAATAATGTGGTTGAAGTTGTCTATCTTTAATTATCTTATTGTTGTATGTCTTGCATAAAGAAAACTATTTTTTTCTTTCAGTCTTCAGCCACGGCATAGAGGGGCAAGTGCCTTTGCCATTGGCAGGATTCGGTGTGTGCTGAGGGGTTTTTGCCCCTAGGATGCCTCATCGAAACGCCCTTTGTTGGGCGTTAGACTGTCCATTGGCAAGGCTTTTAAAGCTGCCTGCCAAAACAGACAACACCCAAATATTTGTCTTTGATTCCTTGTTTGTGCTTTGCAACAAGAAACAATGTATTTAACTTCCATTTCCAGCGTAGAGCTTATCGAGGTTCATATGGCATCTATGTTTTTTTTTTCGTTTTTATTGTTTTTGGTTACTTGTGAGCTTGCAGCTATGAAGACTCGTAATACAATTGTTGTCCCTCCGCACGGTGTGACAATCACCACTCCGTACTTGGAGCGGGAAGATTCTTTCAACCGGACAAAGTTTGTTGTCAATGTACTCCATTGTAGGCAACCGAAGCCGGCAAAACCTGTGATCGCTGATTTGGTTAGAGATCGTCTTCGCTTGCAACCTTCTTGTCCTCTTTATCTTTCCAAGTTCCGTACGGCGGGCTTCAACTCGAGGGGATTTGGACTTGTATATGATCACCCCGAAGATGCTGTGAAATACGAACCTGAGCACAAACTGAAAAAGATGGGGATAACTGCAAAAGCTATACATGCTGGAGGCAAAAAAAAACATGGTGCTAAAAAAATTGCTAATGTCATCAAGGGAAAAAAACGAGAAGCCAAAAAAAATTGAAAAACTTTAAGGGCGTGCTCTGTTGAACTTATGTACATAAGTGTAATTTAGGTGACTATATGGTACAAACATCTACTATGTTGTCTTTTAGTTGCTCGATCAAAATAAGAGTATGTTATGTTTTTGATAGCTCTTGCTCGCTGGAGTTTGAGACTTGCTTCATTGTACATTTGCCATTTTGTCAAACTTATTAATGTCAAACAAACTTTTAATAGACAGATTTCATACTATGTTTGGTTTTGTATTCATCTAGCTTTCCTTTCATCATATTATCCATCTTGTGAATGTATTCTGTTTTGGGAGTACTGAATACATATCAAGTAATGCGTATGGCTCATTTGGAGTTCACCTTGTGAGTACATAGGAGATATTTCAGTGGTTTGGATTTTGTTTTGGCAGCTAACATTCACCAGAATTGAACCATATAAATTTATCTCTTATTCATATGTTTGAATCCCTTAAATTATTGTTCAACATTATGACAAAATCAACCTAGATCATGCTTGTGGTTTACAAATGTGGTTTGCGTCAGTTTATCCCTATTGGCTTTTCATCTTGTATATATATTCGCTTCTGTGACCTCTTTTATTTCTATTGTTGTGGGAATGTTTATTCCAAATCAGTAGTTTTTATTAATGGAATAGAGTTTGTTTCACCTATATGTTAATGTAAGGAATACGCTTTATGTAATGATTTTGAGCTTCAAATGGACAGGACTATTTTAAAGATTTATGTGACAGAGGCATCTTTGTGCTGCAATGAATGTAATTGTTTCTATGCTGTCACAAATGTAACGCATTATGTACTGTAAGCTATGGCTTTTATTTGACACTGGCCAACCATTATCAATGAGAAAACCAATGATTACCTCAAACTTGTCAAATGTTAAATGTATTAGATTTTGTAAATATTTATTGTTTTTGTTTTGTAAACTCTTCTGTACATCTTTTTCTTAGAATTTGGAGAATACTTCCAGCTGCCCCCTTTTCCCTATGATTCGAGGGATACTTCTAGCTGCCCCTTTTCCTATGGTTTGAGGGATACTTCCAGCTGCTCCCTTTCTACTACGATTTAGTGGATACTTCCAGCTGTGCCCCTTTTTCCATCCCCACATTTTATCATTCCTTTCGGAGAGCATAGTCAATAATTATTTGGATTCAATCATATTGTTGGTTTTCCATAGCATTATCGCAACTAGAATTTTGTATGTTCCTTAAATTTTATTTAAGTATATGTATTTTTGTCCTGGACAAATCGACATTTCACATCTGAATTCGTTTGCATGTGAAATTTGGAAACTGGAGCGATTTACTGGAAATACCTTTTTTTTCTTTGTAATCTGCCATGATGATTATGATGCAACTATTGTTGAAGGACAATGCTGCATTTTGAAATTTGAAGTGATTATTTTGGTAGATGTTAATGAATATTTAACTGATATTTTCTTTTTTTAGTTTTTTGCTTGAAAAGTATTTGATTCTATGGAAGATTATAATAATTAAAGCACAGTACAGAGTAGGTTGACCAGTCTTTTAATTATTGTGTGCGGGATTTGGAATGCAAAAGGACACTTAAGCCTGTTCGGGCTAGAATGAGTGAAAGGAAGAACAATTTAATGCTCTTATGACTCTCAATGGTTTCCTGTTTGTTCGGGGATAATTATAACCAACTCCAGTATAAGTTTTTCATAGTAAGATTAGCCTTCTCACCTCTATTCTGATCCTGTTATCATGGAAGATCATCCACAGAAGCTCATTCGGCTCTACACATTTATTTTTGTAATTTTTTTTATAAATTTCGAAAACTTTCAGTGTAGATGCCATTTGTAAGGGGTATCTCTTACACCAAATTGAAAACTTTACACTTGGCCTCATCTATGTTACATGATATGCCGAACTTTATGGGAAAAGATTGAAACTCACTGAACTTATCCTTGTCAAACATGAACTCAAACTTTATTCATTTTTTTAACATGGGAAGTTTTGACATACTTTTGCATTATTATTATTTTATATATATGTGCATATATATACAAATTCCGATTGAAAACAAAGAGCTAAAAGCTCTTTTCTGGTCTCAACCTCCAACATATTTATGCATTCATTTAAAAAAATTAAAATGATTAAAATATTTCTATTGTTTGTGTTTTCTTTGCCTTTTCAAATTTTATCCATTGTTGAATTTGAACCAAACCTTATCCCCGTTGAACATTAACTTAAACTCAAACTATGTGACTTAGGCCTCATCCATGGAGGTATGCCTCACACAGCATGTTCATCAGGAATTTTGAGTGACAAGTTCCTAAATCCCGTAATTTGTATTATATGGTTTAATCGTCATTTTAATTTTTTCTTTTGACTTGTCAAAAGTATTCTGAAGATTTCCAAATTCCTTGCACACACTCACCTCTATCGAGACGCAAAATATTGCATTTGCTTAAGTCCCCAAATATTGTATTTGCATAAGTGTCAAGATTTCTATTTGAATACAGATTCAACTTCCTCAAAAAAGTAGTTTACTCATGTTCCATTTAATACAAATCTATGCACTATATGGATGAATCATAATTGTAGATGACATACTAAAAAAAGATGAATCCTATATGACATTCGTACTTACAAAACTTGTCAAGCTTTTTTCTAGGTAATGAATTTTGAATTAATTATCGATTGCACACGACATTAAAATAGTACATCAAAATAAGTAACTAAATTTCCAACTGATAAATTTTTTCAAAGTTTTCGCTAGGATCAACTCCGACATGATTTTAAGCTCCCATGAATTAATTGATTTAGTGAATAACAAAATAATAATTTGTTGTACTTACAACTAGTAACAAAATCAAAATATTTACTTGTGATAACAAAGAAAAATAATCAATTAGTCTACCTGTCCATTGAATGCTACAACATTTCAAACCGCCCTAATACAAATGAAAATCATAAAATATTCTAGCTTACTAGTTAAACTTCTTTGATAGCAAAGCATATCATAAACCAAGGTTTTTATCTGATCTCCAGCAATATTCTTGAAAAATCATTTGAAATTGATTTCTAACAAAATTGAGTTTAAATAAAATAGTAGATTTTGTAGCACATAGAACATGTTAAAAACCACACAGAGTTTCTCAAAAAAACCATTTGAGATATAACAGAAATAAAATTTATGGCAAAAAAACAAACTACAGTGCTTCAAACTGTTCTCCAACAATTTGGGCCTGCACCGCTTTCAATATTATTGCTTGTTTTAACAATATTTCACGAAGTGCCTATTATCACATTGGGATAGTTTTGGTGGGAGTTGATATCGAAGCAATAGAATGTATTGGAGATTCGTCCTATACTCTGGATGGCTAAGATTGAAATCCCTTTTTTGGAAAACAATAGAATGATACCGCAATAATGCAATATGTCCCGCAAATTACATTTTTCTTTAAAAAATAATGACACTATATGATTTATAAAATTATTGATCTATATATACCTTTTGATCCCGTATATAGTTGCTTTTCTCATTGCACTTAACCTATCGAAGCGGGTTTTTCCTTTCGCCAAGCTAAATCTAAATGTTTCGGTTACTTTTTATTTTGCTTTCCGAAAAGTTTATAAATATTGTGATGCGGTTTACCTCGTTGTGCAGAAGCGCATTATGTTTTAAAAAAAACTTCATCATGGCTACACCTTTGACATATGGTGGCATCTCCATGTTGATTGAGGGTAGTACAGACGTCGAACCGATAGTCCAACTTCTCAACATTTGTCCCCTTCAATCTGCGTTGAACACTGAGCTCCAACATCGCGTGCATCTCTCTGATGGTGTGCACTTTCAAATAGCTCTTTTGCCCTCTAAATTTGCAAGCCAGATTTCAGATGCCCGATTAAAAGATGGAACCATTGTCCGCCTGCAAAAAACCATTTGCAGAATGATAAAACATGAATTGTAAGCATCCATTTTCCTTTGTGCATGTGTGCTCTGCTTTCATTTCTTTTATATTCACTAAATTTTTGTCCCTTTTCATTTTCATCCTTTGCAGGACTGTTCTTGTCTCCGAACTTGAAGTTGTGATAGAAACTCATCCACAAATTGGTGCTCCCACTCCTCTTCCTGCCCATGTCATTCGCGGAAAGCAATCAAATCCCGATACAAACCATGGAGCGGACGGAAGTTTGGTCCCGCAAACACCTCCCCAAAAGAAAATTGGCCTCCCTAACAGTTCAAGAACGCCTCTAAAAATAAGTGCACTGAATACAACCATGCGTACATGGTCTATTGAAGGTCGTGCCCTTGGGAAAACAACACTAAGGGAATATGCTAATGCAAATGGCTCCGGCTCATATTTCGGCTTTGATTTTGTGGATTGTGAAGGTGGGGAAATACGCGTTACTTGCTTCAACGAAATTGCAGCAATGTTTTTTGGACAAATTGAGGCAGGAAACTTATACACCATCGCAAATGGAAGGATAGGGAATGCAAAACCAGGTTACAACCACCTTAACAATGAATTTGAGATATTCCTTCAAGCTTCTTCCACTATCTCTCCACTGCTTGTCAATAATGCCACGATACCTTTGCATAACTTTCACTTCACAGGAATCAAAGATATACCTGCAAAACCTGTTGGTTCCTTCATTGACATTATTGGCATTGTTTTAGCAATCTCTCCTTGCTCCACTATCCGTAGGCGGGATAACAGTGAAACTAAACGAAGAAGCTTACAATTGAAGGACATGTCAGGATTTAGTGTTACTGTAACTTTATGGGGCCAACATTTACATGATCTCGCTCAAGAACTTGAGGAACTCCTTTCTATTCCACAACTCCCAGTTTTGGCTTTAAAGGCGGCACGTGTTTCAAGTTTCAACGGCACTTCCATAGACACTGTCTCCAGCACAAAATGGTTTGTTAATCTTCAGATTCCTGAAACTAAAACATTGCACGACTGGGTTGCCTCTGAAAATTACACTGTTGAAACTCCCTCTGTAACGAACAAATTTCTAGGTCCTCCTCAAAGCTTAAAACCAGTGGCAACAATTGCAGAAATACTTCAAATGGGCAATACAGAGAGCAATGAATGGGCTACTCTTAAAGCTATAATTGCAGACATCGCAATGGATAACTTCTACTACATGGCTTGCCCCCTTGCAAACGGTGATAAGCAATGCCGAAAGAAAGTGAAACCAGCAAACAATGGCTCGTGGTTTTGTGCGAGTTGTAAGTCTCATGTGCATCAATGCAATTATAGGTATGCTCTCCGTATAAACTTGCAAGATGACTCAGGAGAGCTACAATCGGTAACAACATTTGACACAGCTGCTGAAGAAATCATGGGTGTCATGGCAGCAGACCTCCAACTGTTGTGCATAGACGACGAGGCTACAACAGAGATTACAAACCAGATAATTGGCCATGAATACAAATTCACTCTATCCGTGAAAAAAGAAACCTTCCGTGGAAATACACAACTGAAATGTGTCATACTTGATTCCCTTAAATTGGACGAATCGAAAGTCGTTGCTTGACTTTGCCTTTCCTAGGCGCCATAACACTTTACTATATTTTAGTTTCTTCATTGTTTGCTCATATCTCCTCTGTAATATATTTTTGTCCGCAGATACATTTGTAATATGCTTTTGTCCGCATGTTATAATGGACTATAACTCTCCAAGTTTTCCATTTAATGGTTGTTAGTATTGGTTTACATGCGCATCTATATCGCAAAGAAACCTTTTTTGTAATTGATAAAAATGTATGGTCCAATATGTATATATATATATATATATATATATGTAGTGTTTTTGCTAACATTATGGAACACTTTATTCATTTCTTTAATGTTTGTCTATGTTTAGCATGAATTTTTTTCTTCTTTCTACCTTGTTCCTTCTTAATACCTATGTAAACAAAAAATGAAGCCATACCTCTATGTTTTTTCCTAATCAAAAACTCCATACACACCCTTGTAGTTCTTCCTTTACTTCCTTAAAAATATATGCAACAACAAATCATTTTGCTTTTGTTTTATTGCCTTTAGCTACCAAAATATAAAACATTTCCACCAAGATTAGCATTTACAAATGGTTTTTGCATTCATTTCCCCTTATCCACATACATAATTTAGCACTCTTTTAATCTTCTCTTATGCCACCTTTTTTTTAATTAATTTTCGCAGGTTGTTTTATGCACAATGCCTACCTCGGAGCAACGACAACGAAGAAGAGATATTTATGCCTTGCACAAAGAAGAAATCAATGCTTCCCGACGCGAGCGCTATCACCAAATCCAACAAATGCCTGCAAGTTCTAGCCCTTTCCAAACTAGTGGCCGCCCCCCTTTCATGTCTTCCCCTGTTGCTTTCCCCCCCGCACCGCACAATTCTCCTTTTCCTCTTTGCATTAACCACACCACTTGTGTCGGACCTTGTCTTCATCATGTACGCAACAATGAATCACATTCTTCGGACCTTCCGCTCCCTTCCTCCCATATTCACCGCAATGGTCAACCCGAAGTTTCCACCCTCCCCATTCCGCTCCACAAAACATTCCCTGCGTTACCTTCTTGGGCAGATGCCCAACGCAAATTCCGCCAAAGACTGGATCTTTTATCACACATCCACACCTGCTCGATTTGTCTTGAGAACTACCCAGGCATACACACAACCTTCCATGAAGGCAAACACACATGCATTAGGTGCAAGTCCGAAAGAAATGGACACCGCTTCTCCTCTTGGAACAATATGGATCCTGGCATTCAACCTTCCGTTCTCAAATCTTTAACCCAGGTCGAAGAAATGTTGATTGCTCGCATTAATCCAGTTTTGCAAGTCACACAAATGCGCGGGGGACAATACAAATATTCAGGTCACACAATAAGTTTCCCACAAAACATTTCTTCCATTGCCAAATACCTTCCTCATCGGCTAGGAGATTTGGATCTCTTGTTGGTTCAAAAAAATGGAATTCAACAAACAAAATACGACTTCTATGTTAGCAGGTCCCGTGTTTGGGAAGCGCTTCAATATAAAATTATCCATGACCCCTACTATAAGGATGTTCTTATTGACACTGAGGCTCTTTCCTCTCTCCCGCCAGAACCGACAAACATTTCCTCCTCCCTTAACTCTATTCCTATAGACCTTCCAGCCTCTCACTTCTCTGAAGCACAGGATAATGACAACCCTCCTTCCAACCCCTATGAGTATCCCGATGAAACATCCTCATTTGTTCCTTCAAACCCAAACACTGGCACTGAAGAGGAGTTAATCGAACAGTACCTGCTTTCAAATGGATGCGCTGCACCCTACTCCTTGGCTTGGCCTGAAGTCGGGAATTCACCAATTAATGAATACACAACAGAGGGCCTTTTCTCAATGGCTTTTCCAACTTTGTTTCCAACTGGTGCAGCATTATTTAAACAACCACGCATGAAGGATGTTCAGATGCATGAATATGCCCTCCACTTGATGCGCTACCATGACAATCGGTTTGGCTCGCACCCCAGGTTCCGGTATTTTTTGCTTAACCTTATTATGAGACATAGGAGCCAATCTACAGCTGCAGTTTTCATGAGGTTGAACCTTGAACATGGTGTCCCCCCCACTATAGGCCAACTACGGCAACGCCTGCATGATTTCCCCGATGATTGCCTTCCACAGAGTTTAATGAGATTCGGAACCAACCTGCGGGGGACACGAACATTTTGGTCAAAGAGCAAAGGGGAGGTCTCAGACATGATTGAACAATTGGGGGCGCCTACACTCTTCTTCACTCTTAGTGCCGCAGACACAAAATAGCTAGACCTACATAACATCATGCCCGGATTTAGTCCTTATGAGGCCCGTGCAGCACAACAATGGAGGACCAAGAACATTGTTAGCCACCCTCATCGTGTCGCTGCATACTTACATCAAAGATTCACAATATTTCGTGAAGAAGTGTTGCAAAAACATCTTCGAGCCAAAGACTATTGGTACAGGTAATTTTCTTCAATGCTCTCTACTTTTGTTTTGCTTAAATACATAACGATTAACCTTCCTTTACCACAGGTATGAATGGCAACATAGAGGTTCAGCACATGTTCATGGTTTCCTATGGCTTGAAGATGCTCCTGACGTTGATTGCATCGACTGGTCAAATAATGAATCTGTGAACAAAGTAAGACAATACTTTGATACCTACATATCTGCATGGAATATGCACCCTCCTTCCATCCACTCAGAATTTGTTCACAGGAATATCCAGGATGACCCTTGCCTTTTAGTTTCATCTCAAGTCCTTGCAGTTTCCCCGTTACAAGATTTGGAGGAGTTGATAAATCGAGTTCAACGACACACAAAGTGTTCCGAGCATACTTGCCTCCGAAAAAAAAAAATCGCCTCCAGTGTCGGTACAACGCACCTTGGGAGAATAGAGCCACTTCTCTTTTGTTTGTTGATGAGAGTGCTTCAGTTAAATACCTCCCTTCAAGGAATGATGATAGATTGAACACACACAATCCAGCAATGTTATCCATATGGAGAGCCAATATCGATTGTCAACCTGTGTTATCTCGCCATGCTGTCCTCAAATACATTGCTAAGTATGCTTCCAAAGCAGAGCAAAGGTCAGAAACATACCACCAAATGCTTTCTAGATTGTCGACAGCTTTAGATCCTGATCTGCCAGCACAATTAGCCATAAAAAAATGTTGACTGAGAGTGTGGTTGAACATGACATTAGCGCACAAGAAACATGCCACATGCTCCTCAAATTGCCACTTGTAATGTGCAGTCACACTTTTGTGTCGCTTAATGTAGGCAGAAAAATCTTAAGAAAGTTGGTTGAAACAGAGTGTGAGGATGCAGAAACATCCCTCCTTTTAGATGCATACAAGGTCCGACCTTTAACCATGGAAAACCTTACACTCATTGAAGTTGCACGTGACTGGAGTTACAGCAAATACCACAAACACAATAGATGGAAGAATCGTTCCGTTCCAGCTATTGTTCGAGTGTTCCCCAGGTTTCAGTGCGTTCCATCTAAGGATTCCCCCTCTTTTGAACTTTTCTGTTGGTCAGAACTCCTTCTATACAAACCTTTCCGCAACATTTCTACTGATATTGGTTCAACACCTCAAGAAACCATTTCTACATGGAATTTATTCAGATACAATTATCAGCCCTGGCATATTACACGACGCGAATCAAATCCGTCGCCAGCCTCCGACAGTGACAATGAATTAGAGGGCGAGCCCCCCCTGCCTGTTCAACAACTATATGATTGGCAGGTTTTGGCTCGATTCCGGCCGGGGAACACTTCTCTCCTTGACAGCTTGCAAATGTTGGGCCTTCGTGAATTTGACACCCTGCACAATTGGAGTGCACATCGAGTTCCTGTTTCTTTGCAGTCTCTTGGGGCCACTTTCATAGAAGACAAAAAGGCAGAGCATATTTCAACTTCCCTCATGGACAGATTCCACCCTCCAGCTTCAGGTTTATCTCCAGAACAACAACAAGCTTTCGACATAGTTATTCAACACTTCGCTCAGAAATCCAACCTTCCTCCACTGAGACTTATTATACAAGGTACTGCTGGTACTGGAAAATCATTCCTCATTAACATTTTAAAGTCTTCATTTGCATCTTCATCCATCCAAGGCCTTTCACCTCTCCTTCTACTCGCCCCAACAGGGGTTGCTGCTTTCAACATTTCAGCTTCAACAATACACGCAAGCCTCTGAATTCCCATTAAAGAACTCAAACCCTTAGAGGGCCAAGCTTTGTCGTCTCTTCAAGACTCCCTCAAGCACACCGAATACATTCTAATTGATGAAATGAGTTTCGTCGGGCCAAAGTTGCTTTCCAAAATCGACTATCGTCTAAGGGAGGCTTTCCCGCACTTCAAGAATTCTACATTTGGAGGCAGATCTATGATCCTTGTTGGAGACCTCGGTCAACTTCCTCCGGTTATGGACATTCCTCTCTATGCCAGCAAGTCATACGGAGCTACCCTTTGGAAAGAATTCAACATATCTGTCTGCCTTCATTCAATCTTCCGTCAACAAGGTTGTGATCCAGCACAGGCATCGTTCCGTAAGTTAGTGCTTAACATTCGTAACGCAGTACCTCTACTACAGGACTGGGAAGCTCTTATGTCAAGATCTGTTTCCTCCCTTTCCGAACAAGAAAACATTGATTTTAAAGATGCCCCTCATCTTTTCGCTCAGAATGACCTTGTGGACTCCCACAACCTTATTATGTTGAAATCCCTTAACTCTCCTATTGCCAGATCAATTGCTGAAAAAACCAGACGTTCTGCATCAGGTGACACAGAAGACGATCAATTAAAGCCCAAGGTTCTTCTTTGCATCAACCAAAAAGTAATGCTTTCCGCAAACTTGTGGGTTGATAAAGGTCTTGTCAACGGCGCTACTGGTTCTATCATCGACATAGTCTATGAGGAATCATCCGGACCTCCTGGTCTACCTCTTTTTGTCATCATCAAGTTTGATCGTTACACAGGACCTCCCTGGGATTCGAACAACCCCTTGCATGTTCCTATTCCTCCCATTTCTAGAGGGGGTCGCAGACAACTACCACTCAAAATGGCATGGGCTTTTTCCATCCACAAGTCTCAAGGACTTACATTAACACGGGCTACAATCGACATTGGCGGAACTGAAAGACAAGGCCTAACATTCACTGCTATCTCAAGAGTTCCGTCTCTTTCTTCCCTTCGAATTTCTCCATCATTCTCTTTCTCCCGTTACTCTCGCATGTCCTCCACTCCCCTTCTTCAATCCAGGCTACAAGAGGAATCTCGCCTTCACTGCCTTCCATCTTCTCTCCCACACCTCCCCCAACACTTGTCTTAACAACTTCACCTCTTCCACCTTTCTCGATCTACAAACTCCATCGGTGCAACAACTTCCTTATAGCAAGATCGCATGTACCTATCGCGTACATTTTGTATCTAATTCCCCTTTTTTCCATGAGTTTGCAATGTCTGCAACTACTTTTAATGCAATATTTAAACTATGTTCATGAAGTTAAGTTTTCAAAAGTTTT